>KK502427.1:540207-839491 GCA_000688735.1 Glossina austeni | reverse complement strand
GGAATTTCATCAGGTCCAGGCGCACAACTTTCAGAGAAGTCAACCCATTAAAAACATCGTCATCAGAAATAACCAAATTGAGTATTGAAACCGAGTTAGTTATAGGATAAGGGTAATTTGCTGATTTGCTGATGAATCAAAACTAGCAGACGAAAAGTTTCGTCGGAAGTACTCCGCAAACAGATTCGAGATTTCAAAATCATCCGAGGAGTCAGAGCCATTAAAAGAGACAAACGAGGGACGTGCAGAAATTTTTCTTTTTGAAATAACAAATTTAAAGAAGAATTTAGGATTAGCAAACAGAGAGGATTTAATGAACTGAAGGTATCTGCAATAATAATGGTGATTGAGGGAGTTAAATCTATGCCTTGCGGCTGAGTACGCGAAATAGTCTAGCGAAGAGCCACTTCTTAAAATTTTCTTTTGTTTTTAGTTATCTTTACATTATCGTCTTTCAGAAAAACCGCAGTATGGTTCAATACAATTTTTATTGCCAAAATTAGAAAAGTCTAAAGCCATCGGCACAAAATTTTCGCTCGACGTAGTAAATCGAACTCTCATTTCGTGTAGATTTCTAACGGTTTTTCTCTTTCTTTTATGAATGTTTAAGAAACTAAACCTTCGCAAATGTTTTCAAAAAAACTAACGTTCCTCTAAAACTTTAACTGATATTTTATGTAAATTAAAAAATTTATACTCACAATATCGTCCAAGTTGTTCGTCGGCTCCTTCATACCATGACGTAAATTAAATATCTGCAAAAAAATTTATAAAGAAAAAAATTAAATAAAGTTAATTTCAAAGAAACAGCAAGCAAACGTCTAAAAAATCTAAACTATTTTATAAAGATTTTACTTAAAGAATATCTGAAATAAGTAAGTGTTTGCTATTGCACGCAGTGCAAGACGTTTCAGTTGCTATATATAACTATGTTGTGATAAACAAATTAACACCAAACTCAGTCAAGTTAGCTTACGATTGCTCTGATAGAATGAGTTTTGCAGTGCTCAAGAGCAACAACAAGTGCGCAACAACAAGTCAGTTTAATCGAAAGGAAGATTACTCCCTACAGAGATGATCTAATATCGAATTGCTCACAGAAATCCAGTTAAAATTAAATGATGATTACAAACTTTTTCCCCTTTTAATTTTAACAAGTAACGCGAAGAAAATGGCAAACATATCTCGCAAGTGAGATCTTCAATTAGATTTGAGGGAGAAAAAAATGAATTTTTTACATTAACTCTTAGCTCAACTTTTATTTTAGGTTTGTTCTTAATACACAAGAGTTCACATTTATTCTCTGTATTATTTTTGACATTTTAATAAAAGTGACAGAAAAGCATTATGGCCGTAATTTGTTTTTTTTTTTTGTTTTTGGGTTCATAAAGGACGACAAGAACTGAGAAAACCATTTACAGTTTGAAAAATATTAACGGCATTAAGATTGGAAAACAAACATAATTCAATGAAACTTTCAAGACTATTTTTAAAAATCCTTCTTAAATACAGGCTATGCAGGAAATAAATCTCTTCACATCTTGTGACTTATTCGACACCACATGAAAAACCCTGTGGGGAGTCAAAAGCGTGCTTCGTGTAAGCTCGCATCTCTTTCGTTAAGATGGATTGCTACGTTAAGTTAAGAATTGAACTACAGTTCACTTAGGTCTGAGAAGATCTGCAAACGAGAAATGAATGACGCAATTGCGACAATCTCAACCGAAAGAAGTTATCTTCGGCTAAGACCTTGCATGGTTGGTCATGCCTTGGCCAGACAGTTGGCAATTACCTACCGTTTGCTTAGTCTTCTTGCGTGGACAGTTAACACAAAGAGCTTTGTTGCGAAACTCTTCAAGTTGCTAACGAAGAGAATAAGGGGGAAGTTTCTGGAACAGCCGCATCATTTTCTTGTCGGAAGGAGCTAATATGTTTGATATCTTATCGCTAAGTAACGTAATCATCTCGTAGCGAAACAGTCGCCTCTTTTGGTAGGAATATGCGTTTTCAGTCAACTTTAAAAGAGCGTGAACTTAAATTTAATTTTAACGAGCGAAGACACCAATCAAAAATTTTAACGTAGATCCATTAAGCCGCTAACAGGGTTTTGTTAAAAGCAGTTTTGAAAGAATTTAGGGCAAAGTACAATTACAACAAAACACAAATCTATTCTAATAAGTTAAAATTTGATATGATGAGTTTGCGACTATGCCGAAACTGAGTTTTCAGAGTCTTCCAAAAAACTTTCCCGAAGAAAATCAGTGATTCGCAGGATGTTTGTTTCATATTTGTTCAGTACTTGGTTGATCCCTGTATTGGTAAGAATTGCAACGACTAAGTTGCTGCCCGCTGGTTCATATCCCAAGTGAAGAGCATTACCTTTAAACGTAGCTATAGTAACTATTCAGATGGTAAAGGCATAACACTTGTCGTTTGTGCACACACCTACTAGGCTGCGAGCATCACTTACCTATCTCTTTCCTCCCTTCTTTCTCACCGCCACAGTCTTGCAGCAATAGGAAACATCTTCCAAGCAATTGGTCATATAACAAAAAAAGGTAAACAAGTAAGAAAATTCTGTCCGAATCTTCAGAAGTTTTTGTCACATAGGCGTGTGGGCATTCCAAATTTGAAACTGGCCAAGAGTTTATATACTTTATAGGTTTTTGTAGCTTGTTTTTGCGCCTTATAAAGGTAGTGAAAAAACGATTATATTGTGATAGACTATAATATTGGGCAGGCGTCGTCATTTTTGCGAACAAATGCTACAGCATCGCCCATGGAATATGCGTTTAAATTGTTGTACATTTATTTGCTATAGTTTACGAGTAATGAATAAGAAACCAATGTTTCATTCCATTTGAAAAACAGAGGTGTGCTCAGTTTACGTGGCATTGTGGACGCGTCTTTTAACCGATTTGGCGCATTGTCAATACAAACCTGCTTGCATGAATTTTCAATGTTGGTGCCAAATTTGAAGTCGGTAGCTTCATTTTCGTGACCGGGAGAATGTTTACAACAAGCATCGTACAGACGGACAGACAACCAGGCGGACTTGCCTAAATCGATTCAGAATTTGATGCTTATCAAGAATATATATATTTTGTATGATCTTTGAAGGTTTCTTCTGGGCGTTGCAAACATTTTGACGAACTGAAACTTTTGGTGATGGGTATAAAAAGAATGCAGGAAAAATTTTTAAAATCTCATATAAAGTCTTTCCGAACGCAGGCGAGCGTAATTTGCTTATGGTTAGGAAGATTATTGATTAAGAATTTATGCAATCGATTAATTTTTTCGGGGTACATAATATAAAATTGTTGGTTTGTGTCTTTGCTAATTAAATTTGATTTTGTGTGCGATTAATTGGAGATTGGATTTCGAACATAAAACGGCCTACGATATAGTCTTTTAACAGGCTTACGCTTACGTAAAGTGTCCTTCCGGTATAAATTTTCGCGTGAGGACCTCCCGGTATTCCGGTAAACAAGACCTTTGGTATGAACTATTTCACGTAGCATAAAAAATGGAGAGCAAAGATTAAATAGATTGCTCTACGATATAATGCTACCCTTACCTTTGTTGCTGCAAGTTTCAATTATTACTTGGAGAAAAAGTAATTTTACCCCAACTTTAAATTATTTTCCTTCGTTTAATAATAATTTCATAGAAAAACTTTTTTTTATAAATTTATTTGAAGCATAAGCCCAAAACTGAAAATGAAAGGAGATTAAAACACGAAATATTTTCAATTAAACAGCTGAAATAACCGCAAAATGTCAGTCATTGTTTGGGTCTAACCATAATTAATTTCACTTAAACGCCAACCGATCCTTTTTCAGTTTGAGTATAATTCGTGCTCGTAAATAAAAAAAGGGTTAGGTCTTTATTTATATATGCAGACAATCATGTCTATTACAGAGTATATAAGTACAATTTTCCTTTTTGTCTTACTTTAAATTCCATCTTAATGTAGAGAACATTTTGTTTTTATTTTTTTTTCAAACTTTTTTCTGCTTGCTTAGTTAGTTTTGTTGAACAATCTTGACAAAACTTACAAAATGCTTGCATACAATGTTTGCATACATAACCGTGTGTACATACATGTAAATGTGTGTGTATGTGTGTGCATAGAATAATTTAAAAGTACTTTTACTTCATTTACATTTAAATGCGCACACACACACACACACACACACTCGCACGCGCACGTAAGCTTACATCATAGCTACTGTAAGTTACTTCATTTTTAAAGCAGTCTACATGACGGGACCTGATATACTATTTTTGAAAGTTGACATAATATGTACAACATCTGAATTAGCATTCGCATTCGTCCTTAGCTTACGAATCTAATTACAAATTGTTTTTCCATTTTCTCTTTACAATTCAAAATTTTTATATATGTAGATATGCTTACGAAATTGGGATTATTTTTTAAAAAAATTTATAAGACTCTTAAAACTAATTTTTAAATTTCACTTGAAAATAATGTCATTAAGACGCTTTCAAGCCTTTTTATTAAAAATGTAATTTGGTGGAGGTAACAAATTAAAACAAATCTCAAAATTCTCATATTTTGTGTGAAATTCGGGCATAATGATTGCGAAAATTTACATATTTTAAACTTAATTTCAAACGCCCACGCCGTATACATTAACTTTGTGAATAGCTTTAGGTAATATTCGCAAAATTATGCAAAAAACACTTCACTAAATCGACATCTACGTTGACTGCAACGCCTCTATCGGCTTAAGATTAGAATAAAATTTGTATGTGTGATCGGGAGTTTAGAAGTCTTCCCTGGAGAGTCTACACCGTGCGCACTGAAGAAGTTAGGCGTTAATACATAAAGGTGTGAAGTTATATTTAAATAAAACTAGCACAGGCACAAACCAAAATGTGAAGCATTGCCGGGATATTAAATTCATTATTTCACAGCAATTGGTTTGGCCACAGTGAACTTCCGAACATTGCCGCTATATAAGTTCATGTAGAACAAACTTTCAAAGTATCAAAAAAAATTTTCCCGAAGGAAACTAAATACATACTGGTACACCTTTGGGAGAGTTATAGTTCAACGTTAAGTAAACATTCCTTTTCCAATTTTTGACGTACTGTAAAAATTTAAACTAATTAACATCAAGACATGTTTTGTTTATAATATTTTTTAAAAAAATTCTGGAAACTTTCTATTTTAACAATATTTTAAATTAAATCCTTCGAAGACTTCGTTTGACAGAGCACTGTTAGAATTTATGGTTAGTTCCCTTGCTAGTTGTATTTATTTAAATTGAACTTCGCACACTTTTATTAGGTGACGATAGTGCTTCCAACACTTTCGACACTCTTGTGCACTGGCTTAACGTAGGCTGTGCTATGGTTACGCATAATGGTCTCAACGGCTAGTTTTGTACACAGATAGATAGATTTCTCCATCAATCAAATCCATTACTAGGACTACTCGGCTTTCCCGTCGCT
This sequence comes from Glossina austeni, assembly GCA_000688735.1. Classification (NCBI taxonomy): domain Eukaryota; kingdom Metazoa; phylum Arthropoda; class Insecta; order Diptera; family Glossinidae; genus Glossina; species Glossina austeni. The sequence continues at coordinate 834,010 of KK502427.1, read as the reverse complement.
CTTCCTTGTTGAGTTGCTTCTATACTTCCAAACACATTACGGCAAATCGCTGTTCTCAATACTCTTTCCCGTTTCTCCAATTGTTTCCGCTTTCAAATCGGACACACGGATGCACATATCACTCTGTTGTGGTCCCCTTACCTACAATCCTTCCTAACTGAAGTGGCATTTCTCGGATGCCTAGTGAAATATAAAAATAGACGGGCTTTACAGATTTTGTCGAGCAATACACTTCTGATTAACGTGAGAGCCGAAATCCATTTAACTACGCTCGTCCATATGCCCGTATGTATGTCTATTCGTACAGATAGAAATGATGGTAGAACCAACCAACGGGACAGTCATGTGCATATTACAATACAACCACGCGGATGCAAGTGCAGACGAACGGATATTGCAAACAAGCATGCCTATATCGAAAGTCAGAAAATCGTTTACGGGATTTCGCACACAAAATTTTAGTTCTGTAAACGATCAAAATGCGCATACATCCGTGCGTCTCCGATAAAAGCTACCAAAGAAGTAATTTTCAAAAATATCGAGAACTTTAGCATAGACCTAATAAAAAAGAAAGTTGGGATATTTATGTTTTAAGAATTTTTCTAACGTAGGATCCTCTTATAAATAGAATTATGAATTTAGTACATGACTAGTCGGAGGTAGTGAGTCAAAACCTAAACTTATTACAATTAAAGACTTTAGTAAATACATAATAATTTTCAGATTTACTGCTGCCTGCAACCTACAAAACTTTAAATGATGTTTAAACCATGTAAGAAATGATAGTAAGAGTCTTTTGACAAGTCGTTTATACTTTTGCAACTTGAAGCAATTAAAGTTTAGGGTAAGGTGTAATGTTAATATATAAGTTGTTTCATTTAATTTTCTGTCTTAAAGGTTTCTTTGATGCTCTTCATAAATTCTAATGAAAAAGATTAAATGAAACTTTTAACCAATAATAGAAATAATAATAACAATAATAATCACATTGATGAAATTAAGTTAATTGAATTTTTTGTTCGTCAGTACAACAGCTTTTTTAAATTACAAACAAACTGTCTATGAACGCAATTAGATTAAATTGAATTAAAATTTTTATGAAGAAAATTGCAATGAAAAGAAATGAAATGTCACAACAACAAACAAATATTTATTAATATCGCGACATTGATTCATGAGCATACTTATATGCGTTTTAATAACATATTTTTATATTGTCATTCATCAGTTCTACTTCATTTGAATAAAAGCAATTTATTTAGTATCGGTTATGGTTGAATGAAATGTGAACATAGAGAAAAATAAGTGAGACACCATGTACACTCCGCATGTTAAATATCAATTTTTATTATTGCGATTTATTATATACTTCCACAAGTGAGTACAAAAGCTTTTGCGTCTACAAGCGGTATAAAAGCCAAAACCACATGAAATTATGTAAACTCACCAAAATAAACAATTATTTGCTTTTTATTTTGATTGATCGACTTAAGTCGAGTGCAATACGTATTACGTTTAAAATGAATTATACTGAATAATATAAATGAATGTAAAAATCGTTCAATAAATTTTAGCATACTCAGAACCGTAGCTTACATAGTCGATCCAATATTAGAGTGTAAGAACCTAGAATCATTTTTTTTTATATAGGAGGTCACCGAAATCTGAGATTAATATTCTTCTCTCGTTTTCGTTGCACACTGTACGTGCAATTCCAAATTACTAAGCAAATGCGAGTAAAAGTAAAAAATACCAGTGAAGAAGTTAACAAAAATAGTTAGAGTAACTATGTGGTGTACAGAGTAGGCGTGCGGTGTATAAAACAAGTGTGTGGTGCATAGAATAGATTTGTAGTGTACAGAGTATCTGTGTGTCGTATATCAAGTAACTGTGCGGTGTATAGAGTAAGTGTGCCGTGTAGAGAGTAAGTGTGCGGTGTACAGAGTAAGCCTGTTGTGCACAGATTAACTGAAACAAGAAAGAAGTGTGTTGCATAGTCAAAATTTTATGTAAAATTTTATAAAAATTTATTAAACAAGAGCAGTTAAAAAAAGACTTTGATAAAAAGTGGCTGAAAGTAGCAGACGTAAGCAGAGCAGTCTAATTAGGGTAATAAGAGCGTTGATGCCCGCAGGGTTTTTAAAAAAAGACCAACTAACCTCTCAGGCCAGCCAGCGGGAAGTATTTATTATCAAGTACATTAAAAATCTATTCAAGTCATAAAACTCTAGTTGTTTCGATTTTGTAGCAGAAAGCTAAAAAGTGGATATGATGGACGCAAGACAAGAAAGCCGGTCGAAGCAAACCATCCTGAAAGGTAAGCACTAGATGCGGAAAAAAAATTGAGTAGACAACGTTCGAGCTGATCACTATACGGTGTTTTAATTAATTCAACAATTTTTTAGATCTATCAACGCGAGAAGCATAATGTAAAATATTGCTTACTAAATTACGAAACGATCAAACCAATAAAATCATCATCCAGAAATTTAAGCGACAGGGGAAAAAATAGAATAAGGCCAGTCAAGAGAACGAGATCTACAAATGACGCAGTATTTAATAATGTAGGAGGCAATGGTGATATCTATTGAGCGATTAAAATAGGCAGACCAGCTGACGTTTTCTGAAAAATAGTAGCGAGAGTTTGTTTACGGGGAGAGCACTAACAAAAGAAGAAAGTTGGGTAAGAACAGCGAACTTAACCACGTGGAAATACACACGGGGTACGGATCGATGCTTTTTAAAGTCCTAGGGCCGTTTTTATTACAAATTAAATTCTGAGTTATGTATCTTTAACAATATTCACTAACTGATAGTTAAATTTAACCGCAAGGTTTCTTATTTTTATTAGCTGGCAGCACATCTAAAAGATAGAGAGAGATAGAGAGCATGAACACAACCATAAGGTTGATCGAATGATGTGCTTCACACATTCCTGGAGTTTAGCTTATCTTAAAAGGTAACGTAACTCCTACTTAAGAGTTCGTGTACAAAAATCTTCTTACTAGAGCGCTTTCTGTTGAAGTTAACATATTACAAACGACCTTAAGTAAGTCAAGTCAACCGGTGAAAAATATTAGTAGACAAGTTCAGTTTAACTTTGCCTGTTGGATGAAAAGTAATCCAAGTAAGCAAAGAGTAATCCCTTGCTAAGAAAAAATCGTACTGAATACCTAGATATCTTCTGCGATCTAAATGATATCAGCGTTTTCGAGCAGTCTTATGACGAAGTGTCTGGAAATAATTGATGGTAGCGAAGGATTCATTTGTGTAGAGAAAACTTATCTTCAACTTCCACATAACGTGACAGGTTTCCAGGCTAAAGCGTCTAATTGCAAAGCAATAGAAGAAACAAGAATAGTTTAGCTATACGTAATAGCAGCCAAAACTGTAAATTCTTTAAGTCAGGTTCGTGCCGAAATTGAAATTGGTGGACATGAATCTCGTGTCACTCGATCAATTTGTATATAACCTTTGTCTCTGATGACCGTATAGAAAAACTAGGGCCTACTAAGGGTGTGACGATATTGAATCCCTATAAAAATATCTCTCAAACAAGGTAAACGAATTCAAATTCGATTTTCAAGAACTGTTTTTACCAAATTTTTGAAATACACTTTTGAATTTTAAAATTAACACTAAGTTGCTTTCCTAAAAATTGTTTAACTGCTATAACGTCTGTAAACTTAGCTCTCTTCTTTGTAATAAAAACCATCTTTCAAAACATTCAGTTCGAAAACTGAATGTTTGCAATTAATAAGAAAATATTGAACCACTTTTAAAATTTGCTTAGTTCGAAGAATTTAATTAAATAACTTGCGTCATGTTATATGAGAAGTTAAAGCGAATTTGTTAGGCCCATCAGGACGGATAAGCGCGGAATCGCTTGTGCACGATTGTCGAAATCGTGCTTATGATTTCAAAGATTTATTTGAACGAATAACATTTTACTGAAATTAAGCAGCCCTCAAATTAATTTCAAAAATGAATTAAATCGATCTACGGATGCCCCTACAATATGCATAATTTCTTCTCTCCTACTATCGGATATAAGAGAATTCCAAGTTCGTATGTTTCTTCTACTTTTTTATGAAATTGAAGTAAAGCCATTGTTGGCGTCAGACGACTTTTAAATTAAATCGGCACGGCTAACGGGGATCAGTAAGTATCAGCTTTCAGGTTTTTATCCCAACTCTTTCAATTCAAATAATTATTACATGACACCTTAACCACTAAATCCAGAGAAGATCTCACGCATTGCTTTGAAAAATTTGTCTAATTTTCGCTTGTTACAAGAGGAATAACAAAATGAATGCACTCTCAACAAACGACGACAAGTATAAAAAACTTACGCGCTACTTTCTTAAACTTTGCGGTGAATGTTTATATAAAAAATGATTATTGTTTAAAAGTTTTTGTTTGGTTTCCGAAAAGATATTCTATTACAGAGTATTGTGTGGTTTTTTGTCTTCGCTCTTACGAAAACATTCAGGCTTTGATGTGTGAAATAAACAAGTGAAAGAGATATATCTGTGTTTTACGACGAGATTACGAGGGCAATATGATGAGCCCTCTTACATATATAAGGGCTGGGAAAGGAAATGCGCTTTTATTATTTTTTTCATTCATTCATTATTAATTTCTTTTAACTCGATGCATTAACGGCAAAGATATGGTAACATTTGCTTAGCTTAGATCTACGCCTTCGATAACAGTGGGCATTACGTGAGATAACTGAATTTGCTGAGTTGTCTTAATAAAGGAGTAGTAAAGTAGTCTTTAAGGAGAAAAACGATGAATTCAATTTCAGATTTATTTTCTAAGCATATATAACGGCAGACAATATTTTAATAAGTTTCAAAATCATTGTTCCTAACGAAAGGAATCCGTGACGAAAAGACGGTGGTTTTAGGCCATTTTGATTTATTTTAAATTACACTAAAATTACAACCTTTTAAAGTTTTTCTTTCTTTCATGTAATTGCGCCGAATACGAAACCATTCCTGCGTGGCAAAGTTAACTTATTATGATAGTTAACGAGTGATGATAGTTTAGGGAGAGATACCTTTGCAAAAACAATCTAAAGAAGTATTCTTTTGGCAAATTACTATAATGATAATAATTAGGGGAGTTGTTCAGCATATATTCAAGCTTTAAAAAAAAATAAAAAACTTCCACTTGCGTGGCCGAGTGGACAAAGGATCTGGACTACCACCTCAATGATGGTCGGTTCAAATCTCAAGTGCGGCAGAGTTTTCAATAAAGTCAATAGGTGCTGGTGTTTTAGCACCCATAACCGAATCAGTCAACTGAGATTACACTATGTAGAAAGTTATTTCAGTTCAAACACGCCATCACATGGGAAAGAGGATGAGAGGAAGAGAGGCCGGGTAATACGCGTATATCAAGAGAAACAGCTTTAGTGGAGCATAGAGAATTGCATTAAAGAGATTAGGTTGCAAATGCCATTTAAATTCGTACATTGCTTTGGCTAAGTTTTATAAAAAGCTGTCTCCTTGATGGACATAGGGGTACGTTGGAGTCAATCTAATTTAGCGAAACCGGCGAGTCGGCAATACCACAACAACAAATTAAGAGTACTGATAAGCCTACGTTTCCCGAGTGAAGGTAAAATTACAAGTAATAACCTATTTTCGTGCGGTGGCAAATGGACATGCGTTTCGTTGTGCAAAGCGCAGGAATTGGTTTAGTATGGATTCAATTAAATCAATATGAAAACGATAAGGTGTATATTTCAGCATATCAGGTCACGTTAATTCGTATGTAATCGTTTCACGATGTAAGATAATCGAATTTCCACGCTCCGCATTTAATAAAGCCTGCTATTTATCCGACTTTCAATATTCAATATGAAACTATATACATTTTCCAGCTTGTAAAAGTATCCCGACGAAGTGACGAATTCCCTATTGAAAATGACAATTTCTTACTTATTTTGATTTAATGCCGTAGAAGTGGATAAGCACGGTGCTACTAAGTTATTTAAATCATCTTTGAGGAGATGCAAGTAAGGTGCCGAACTAAAGGCCGAGAATAGTTTAAAGTCATCAGCGTACATTAGGATATAAGGCAATTGAATTGTTGATTGCAGATCGATGGCAAACAACAGTGAATCCCAGGTGACTGCATTGAGTGACGCTTGCATTGACTGAAATCTTGTGGGAATGAAATGCGTTGAAAACAAAATATCTACAAGATCTGCCTTCAAGGTACGTGGAAAATCACTTAATTAAACAACGCGGAAAGCCTAATAATTTGTGGTTAATATTGTCAAGAGCCTTACTAGGTCTTCTTCTCCCGAAATCCACACCGAAAAAATAGAGCACGAAACTCTCCAAAAAAAGGAAAGAGGTGTGTACCAGGTGAAAGCTCCACTTCTCTTCTTTTCTTCCTTTATAAATTGTTTTCGCAATGCTGAGAAATTGTTGTTTTTTTAAATTGTTACTAATGGTTCAAAATTTTCAAGTGTCCTGCCACAACACACTTGAAGAAATTCCTCGCTCAACTTTATGGTTACTATCTCATGCCCATTAGCTCCGTAGAAAAAACTGGAGTATTTTTCATATCGTTGATCTGATTTCAGTTGTTTATCTAAAAGAACTTCATGAAGTTCGTTAGCCGGTATGGCCGTCTCTAGTCATCTCAATAAAAAGACTTGAGTGCTTTTTATCATTATTATGTTAAAGCAATGCTGGATGATAATCATCGATAGCACACCGTTTCCACAGACTGTATTATATTACATTTTCACACTTTTTTATGTTATTTTCTAATAGCAGGAAAAAGCAACATTTTTTTTCGACTTTTGTCTTTTGAAAAAAAATTCAACTATTTACTAAAGCTATTAGTATTTCCTATAAACCAAATGGTATATCGATAACCACATTTTGTCTCGGTGATGTTAAAAGCAAACTTATCTTTATCTCTTCATGAAAATTTAATATTTAAAGGTTTTTTCAAAAGGGCAAACGAATGATCTTTTTTTTTAAATAACAAAAATGTTTTTGAAAAAAGTCAGTGCTAACTACTTGTAAAGTCGATCTAACACCCATAACGAAGTAGAGATTTGTTTCTCACACCTCCAGGCCAACGTTCACACTTTTATACTCGTTTACACTTCACAAAAGTTACGCGTCAAATTGACGGGTTTCTGCAAATTATAGTGTTAAACGATCCATATCGTAAAATGGCAAAAGTTGGGCCACGCATATGACGCCTTGGATAACAGTTCTGTTTTACGTAGGTTATTGAAACAGTTTTGTCGAATCCGGACCTCGAAATGGATAGCCCTGTGTGCATACTTCAGCAAAAACTAAGTGAATGTAAAAACAAAGTACATTTGAACGATTAAAACGCGCGATTCGATTGAAATGGTTTGTAGCACCAAATGATTGATCGGTGCCAAAGGAAGTGTGATGCGAGCGGCAAGTGAAATTTTAGCAATTTAGACATTTTGTAGACGACCTGGCGAATTCTCTTCTTCTCTACACTTCCCGATTCTTTTACGATTTGATGTTGATGTTGATGAAAAGAAGAACACATTCCTTCAAAAAATTCATACATAACAAGAAAGATTGCGAAACAAAATATTGTGCAATTCTTTCCGCTCTTTCCGCTCTTATTTCGTGGATGGCACTCAAAGTTTTGTTATTAAAATCAAACACAAAATAGTGTCTATATGTATATAAAAGACAAATATATAAAATTTTATTAACATTAACAGCGCGAGTTCTTATTTAGCAAGCCGCCAGCGCCGGAATGTGTGGAATAATTTTTCGAATTTCTTAAAAGCGAAACGAGATCCTGACGGTTTTTGAAAAAATCTACTTTCCACCTTTAAACTCCTTCTCCACCGTACTACTACAGATCACGATTTGCGACCCACAGAAAAGCAAAAACTCTTCGTCGACTCTGAGGACTTCTTTTTTCAAACTGATTAATATAAATTAATTTTTGTTTGTTTTGGAAAATTGGTCATAGATTCGACCAGCTTTAATATACCTTCAAAGTAAGCGGATAACAGTAGAAGTTGCCAATAGGTAACAAGAAAGGTAAAGAGAAAATACATTCGAGTCACAGGGCTACACAAAGTTTTGGAGTATTTAATATATTGGTCCGCCCACAATGACTTATTTATATTGCTCTTAAATAGTTAAGGGATAATTTAAGCTTAAAAAAAACAGTCAGAAAGTTATATTCGGCGGGGGACGAATCTCGCGTACTCACCACTATGTTTTTCGCATTCCACTCTCCAAGCTCTTTTGTTTGATACCCATATCGCTAGTATTATTAAGAAAGAAGTAATCGCGGTGTCTACCGTGTTCATTTTAGAATGAAACCGTTTTTAAGCAGATAATATATCTTCACTTGGGGAATGAAAAAAAAAGATTAAAGCATTCTGTCTTGTTTGCGTTATGCTAAATAAGCACAAAGTGATCAAAAAAATGAAAAAAATATATTTTTTTTAATTACTTGTAACTTTGTGTGGGCATGGCCGATTTTTCAATTTTTGGACGTAAAGAGTAGAGTGTCTCGTAAAGTAAAATTTGAGCTTTCTAAGCTTTTGTAATTTCTGAGTAACGGGAAAATACCCACATATTTTTGTTAAGAAAGACGGAGTTGCGTTGAGTTCATGGGTCTACTGCGGGACCAATTGGCCCTTTTTCAATATCAACCTGCGTGGGAAACTTCCACAGTTTTTAGCAAATTTGATGCCAATATCTTCATTTCTTCACATCTTCAGGAGAATGCTAACAACAAGAAACCCTACGCAGATACACAGACGGACAGGCATGGCTAAATCAACTCAAAATTTCACACTGATCAAGAATATATGCACTTTATTGAATCTCTGAAGCTTTCTTTTAGGTACTACATGCGTTACGTTAAAAATGAGTGCAGTGGCGGGTAGAAAGATCAGCAGATGCTAATAGCCCTTACGTTAGCCAAATTTGCTCCGCCCATTGGTCATCATGTATTTTCGTTGAAGTGTAAAAGTTCATTAATTGAATTGCATACGATTTCGCTTTCAAATTCTGAAACTTGATTAAGGAAACTTAGTAAAGAAAACTGGGCAACATTAACAAGAATTTTATTATCATTATTCATAAGTAAAACAAGGAATCTAAAAATATTGTGCTTAATAAAAGTTGCCTAAATAAACTGAAAATATACATTTTTTGACTCCATATTTTTTAGGTTTTCTATTACCACTACATTCGAGCAGGCATGAATTCGTACAATTTTAACGCAAGTCAAAAAAACAACAAAGCACTTTCTGTTATGCTATGAATTGGAATGATAATTGCCTAAAATTTCGGTAAAAAGGTTGGTTGCGTGATTTTTGAGAGATCGTTCATGCACACACTCATACGTAATATTATAAATACATGCATATATTAAGGTTGGGATAACGATGGCAATTAATTAAAGGAAGTGCTCAAATGCACAATTTTTAATATTTAGTAAAACTAATTAAAAACAGGTAAGAACATGATAGTCGGGCAAGGCCAATCGTAAGATACCCTATACCATGTCGTTTAATATAGTTAGTCATTCGTTTTGGTAATACCATACAAAAAATTGTGCATTAGTTTCATGCAAAGACATATTGTAAGTCCGCATATTGAAGGATGCCAAAAATATCGCATGACCTGGTCAAAATTTAACAAACTTAATTTACTTCCCAAATGTTTTATTATTTTCCAGTTTCCGTCAGAAAAAACAAGAAATAAACTTTTTCGCCATATACGAGTTTGCTCTTCAAGATAATCCCTGTATACGTTGGGGTCAAACAAATTGATCTGTGTGATCCAAATTTAATATAATTAATTTTTTGGTGAATCGCTTTTCATCACGGAATATTAAAAATTAAACTCTTGTTTGAGAGAGAGAATTCTTAAAGGCAGTGGGGTCCAAGAAACACATTCACGTGGGTCAAATTTGCTCCGCTTCATTGTTCATATGTCAAATTGCTACCGTAAACAAATTTCCATCGTAAAACATATGTAAACAGTTTCTCTTTTTGGCATATAACAGTTTACGTTGTCGGAGAATCCTTATACGCTGTGGCATCACAAAAATAGACCCACATGGCCCAAATTCGGTAAGGCTGATTTCTTTGTCAATTTATTACTATGAACCAATTTTCACCACCAAATATTTGAAAATTTTACCTTCTTCCCATATAACGATTTAGTTTTCGTAGGAACACCGTTATATGAGAGCGGATTCAAAAAATTGTCCCAGTCAATCCAAATTTTTACACTAGAAATAAATACTAGTAGTCAATGACTTTTGTGAAGAAATAGTGTACATTGCAATCTAAATTCATAGCGCCTTTTCAAAAAAGGGCGTGGATTGAAGCGAACTATTTTCGATAGCATTCTTCCTTGGGTCATTCTTCCTATGTCAAAAATGCGACTTGTAAATTGATCACATAAGTACATGGGCAGACATCAAGGATCATTTCCCGAATCATTCGGGAGTAATAAACGGTAGATCCCTTCCTGGTGTTACATACGTCCACACAAACTTCATATACCCTCGCATCACAAACGGTGTAGAGTGTAATTACATTCACTCACATTTCAAATACCTACACAACCATGCATATGTGTTCTTTTGGAAAAATAATTTAATCAATGCGGAAATTATATTCTTCTTCTTTGCTTTCCTGAGCCATAATATCAAAAATTCTATTTTTGGATTATTTATACTGCAATCAATGCTTGTCTGTCCATATTATGTTTATTAATGTTCACTGAATCGTTAAGAATTCTTTTTTTTTCTTTTTTTTTTTTTTTTTTTTTGTTACTTTGCAGCACGCTTAACCGTTTGAATAAATTTTCCTTTTTTTTTTTATTTATTATTTTCATGTGCATTTTACTGTAAAATTATTTAAATGATTATACGTGAGTTTTTGGGTGCGTGTGCAAACATTAAAAGCATTTATTAAAGATATTTAATTAATGCCGTGTCATTTGCAACTGTCTATAGATAAGTTTAATTAACTTCATTTTATTTTGTGGCATTTCATTGAAATTATATTAAATTACTTTTCAACAGTATTTTATCAACAAACAATTAAAGAATTTGTAAGCGCCTTCGGACGTGCTTTACTTAACCATCGATTGAATATCATTTCAATTTTTGCGAATTAAATCAATCAATTGGTTATGAACTATCTTCAAGCGATGCGCACCTATATAAGTCTTTACACTTAAACGTATACAAAACTGCGATTTATAAGAAGCTTTACTTTTCCCAAGCTACATCGATATATATTTATGACCGACGAATGGTGGATGTGTTGCGATATTCAAAACCCAAATAATTGGGATGTGAACTAGACGAACAATTAACATCGACGAAGAAAGATAAATGCCCATAGTGGTCTCATTTAGTGAGCTGCATTGCAATCCTTGAACAGAATGGTAGGTTAGAATCACGACTACCAAGTCACTGTTCCCGGGTTCAAATTTCAAGTGCAATGGAGTTTACTTTGGTCGCGGCTATAGCCGACACTCAATCGGTAAACGCATAACGCTTACCGAATGGGCGCACATCCTCTAGGCTACAGCCATCACCTTTCCGACTCTTTCCCTTTTCTAATTTTTTTTCAACCGTCACTGTGTTGCGCAAATAGGGAACATCACTTGAACGATTGGTCGTAGTAAAAAATATGAGATCATCCAACCGACTAATAATAAAGGGTGGAAATGGGGCAAAAAAATTAGGTGATGTGGCAAAAGTTATGACATCGTCAGTCTTCTGAATGAAAAAATTCGACACCAGCAGCAAAACTCGCTAAAGAAATGTGTGCAGAGCTAATCTATAATGTCCTTACTCGCTCCGCTTTGTACATTTGTGAAAACATTCGTGATGAAGATGCTTTATCAAAATCAGCAGGGAGCAAGCGGATAAGATACTCGTTTCCGCTCTGAAAATTTCAATTTTAAAGTTGATTCCTCGTTCGATCGTTGAGAAATTGTGCGGTAGAAGCTGGAGTAAAGCGGTATACTTCATCTTATGAAAAAGGAATTCAATATGTGAGCACTATACGAACTTAAAAGTGAAAAGTTTAATGGATAGAATTTTTACCTGCGAATCGCCGCTGGAATGAATACAAATCCATCCGTTTTTGTAAAAGATTTATTAAACGGAATGGAAAGCTGATTATATGAGACAATAAGAGCTAAAGAAGACCATGGCCCGGGATGGATGTCTGAGCTGACACCACATAGAGTAATGCTTTGAAGAAAAGCGTACATTACGAAATAGTCCAACTTGGCCAAACGATTGCCTCTAAAACGACTACTGTGATTAAATCAAACAAGTGGGTTATCGCCCATAATTTACTAAAACGCATCGCCTGCCGTCACGACAATGCCAAATCAAATTTTTAACGAATTGGGAAAAATTACGAGAGCTCGGCTGGGAATTTATGATGGATCTTGTGTCGCGTAATGAACTACTCTGTGCAACTCTGTGTTTCATTCTCTGTCAAATTCACTTAGTTATCTAAAGTCAGTTTAGTCTTTCAGTTGAAAATGCCTGAATATCTACAGTGATGACATAATGATTATTCAATGTATCAACGTTTCATTTAACAAAATCCAAGTGTTACTCGGACAGGCTTCAACTCATTATCATCACTTTGTTTATAATGTTAAACTCAAAAAGCATACTTCGCCCTTTGTTCGTGCTTTTTTCAGGACACTCTTTCCACGTCTACCTAAGGTAACGTATTTCTACAAAATCATTCGATCTCAATCTCCAAACCTTTTGATAAAACGATTTTTTAAGTTCAAAGTTTTCTATTCCTTTCGCGGAGAATCTTTTATTGCCCGCATAGCCCGATTTTGGAATGCGGTACACCAGAAAATTGATCACATTCTTAAGAAAGAAAACTTCCCTTATTGCTAGTAGAAAATCACTACTAGGGATATTATGGAGCAAAGTGCGCAAGATGACTACAGCAGTTGGCTTTCAGTCGAATCATATATATACTTATGTTATCACCTCTCTTGTATATAGTAATTATACGCTTTAGACTACGGCTTTGTGTTCATAAGGACAATAAGAAAGTGCGAATGTGGGCGGTAAAAAAGGAGACGAAATGACGCACTGATCTCGTGGTTTTGTATGTTTGTTTGGTTCGAAATTTTGCTTCATGTTAATGATTTTAATTAACCTCCTTGAGTCTGCTTAGCAAACGTATATTGCTCGGAATAAAAACTTCGGAAGATTTCGCTCACAATACTGAAACTTTTGCATCAATATTTTGAAATCACGTCTACTGCTTCTTTTTTTTTCTTTAACGAGACATAATGCGAAAAATTTCATTCAATAATCAATTAAACAGAATAGAAAGCAAACCCAAACGCGTGATAATACATTTCAGTTCACCTTAGCAAGTGAGAGAGGTAGCCGTTACAAATACTTTGTATCAAAGTAGTTCAATCTGCGTACATCTGCATGCCTGCAGAGAACTGCGATATGTTCTTTAATATGAGTGTAATTAACGTAAAATTTAATTCATTTTTAATGTTAAACTATATAAAGAGAATTTTATTGATAAATGCGCTTCCAACCACATAAATATTTACACATTACATATAAATGTTTGCATTGAATAAATTTATAGTGAAGGCATTAAAGCAACTACAATTTCTTTATGAAATTATGTCTACATGCTGTTATGGTTGTAAGCGCTCACATATATGTGGGAGGAGTTTTTCAAAGGCAAAGGTCTTCATTGTGAAAGGACATAAATTCCCACAAAGCAAATAGAAGAAAGTGATACCCACAAATTAAACAGGAAATCAAATTTTTTTCGTTCCCTAAACATCCGCTTTATGATACGGAATAGAAAATTTCAAAACTTAAAGATATGTTTGAAAATAACGATTTAAATGTCTATCGAAGGGCAGAGTCCTATAGGAGCTGTAAAGTGAATAGAATTCAAACTTTTTGCTCGCGCTACTTATCTTGTGGCATACAAAAACCGATTATAGTTTGAATATTCGGGAGCAATTAATGTGATATCGATGAAAGTACCTTTGACAAGAACTTGCAGCTTACGTACGTTTAGTGTGAGTCCTTGAAGCGAAAATATTCTGTTGACTTCAAAAATGGTTACGTTTAAAGCGTATACTTCAAATTTTATTATTATTAACTGCAAAAATTGACCGCAAAACATATCCGCGATAATGAAAAATAATTTCACTGCATTTCAGATCGATACCATTTGCCATTATGCCAGGAATGGTATTTAGAGATTCGTTAGAAAGGTTTTCTACTTTTTTAACAAGCGTAAATTTCAACCATTCACAAAGTTGGTACTGCAAAAATAGGCCAAAAACGGGCAAAGACGAATATTCGATATCCTAAACCACCTCGCCTAGTACAGTTATTTACTCGTTTTGGTAATAATCTACCAGAAATTACACATTTCCATTTTTCCATGCAGGGAAATACTTCTCATGAAAGTCCGCGTATTGAGGGATGCGCTATCACGCTTTCCATGATGGCCCCTATATATGTTAGACACTGAGAAATAAATCTATGTGAGCCAAATTCCCTACCGGTAATTTTGGTGCTAAATTCCTACTATGGAACAACTTTTCATCATAAAATATTAAAAATTAATCTTTTCCTGAAAGGACGCATGAGAAATCTTATATGGGAGTGGGGTTCTTAGATTATCACACAGCGAGTTTTGTCAAAAAGTTTTTAAATTGCAAATTTTGCGTATCGTCTTTTAGCAATAAGGCTTTATATGGGGAGGGGTCAAAAAGGTAAACCGATCCGAATTGTTTTCAGCGGCGTTCATCCTTGGGCCGGAACAAGTCAATGTACAAAATTTCATCAAAATATCTCAAAAGTTGCGGCTTGTAGGTTGAACATATAAACAAACGAGCGGACAGACAAGCTTAGAATCATTTTCTGAATCGATCTGTACAATAAAAGGTACGTCTATCTTAAGCTCTTCTGGGTGTTATATACGATTAATATATCCTGCAGCAAAAGTGGTGTAGGTTACAACCATACAACAAGTACCCGTCCGTACCAAAAGTTCCTACAGACTAGTTGAGAGCATTGCATGTTTTCTAAAAAATATTGAATAGAGCCAACATCGTGCGCGAGCATTTGCAGAAATTTGTTTACCAAGTCTTGCAATTGCATTAATTTTACGTTTCTTCCACACGACGCTTTGCGATTGCTTATAAGCTGCTCCTTAACTGTACTAACTTTGCCATCCTCGACTTTCTGCGTCGGCCTTTTAACAAGTTCGCTTGTATTTGTAGATCGAAAAAATTAACCTCACCGCTTACGATTGTTTTGTTCAAAGTATCGTAATCTTATGCATCTTGCATGCGATGCACGTGTTTAAAGCACTTTTAGTTTCACTAAAATTAATAAAATGTCATCGCAATGACAGTTAGATCTATAAAGTTGAAAATTGCTGTGAAAATTAAAGCAACCACCTAATATAAAATGACATTCCACGTTGGAAGACGCTGTGTAAGCCGCAAGATCTGCCTGCCTATAAAAAATGCCCACTTCCGTGTCTAATTATTGGAAAATTTAGGAAGTGAGCAGAATATCTAGTCGGTTTCCAATCTCACACTCGTAAAAAATGTACACACTTCTGGTGTTGAAACCAGAATAACAAGATTGATGTAATTTTATTTTCTGGCAGTGAATATAATAACACCATCGCCTAATGTATGTATAGATTGCCAAGTTTGTTTACACAAATGTAAAAGTGAAAGTCGCCAAGAAAAAATAATAACTTAGCTAATAAGATTTCAGTTTTATAATCGTATGTCAATAATCGCAGTGTGTTTGAATCAAATTTTCAAATATTGGCTATTTATTTGTTTTAATTGACTCTACGACCTACACTACTTGTGGTACAAGCTAGTGTGGATTTATTTACCACCCAGAAGGACTTGAGGTAGACTCATCTTTTATTATAACGACCAGTTTAGAATTACTTTCTGAGTCGACTTAAGCTTGTCTGTTCGTTTGTCCCTCTCGTTGCCTACAAGTCACACTTTTGAAGATATTTTGACGAAATTTGGTACATCGCCGTATCTTGGCTTAAGGACGGGTGCCATTGAAAATGATTCGGATCAGACCATTTTTTTGACGGCTTCCCATGAAATGCAGATATATGGATAATTGGAAGGTCGTGTAGGGTACGTAATGGCGAGCCGCGTTCCACTGCAGTGTTTTTACTCCTTTTAAAGTTTAATTTCTTCAATTTTTGTAAAATTTTAATCACGTTTATAAGCATGTTCAGGCACATAACGTCCTATATTTGGCAATTATTAATCTTTTATGCATTTGTTATTTATTATATTCATCGACAGTAACTTTTTCTGCGAATAATTTGTTTTTGTGAATTGCATAAAAATTTTATTGGAAAATGCCAACTGTTACCATTTTTAACATACGGAAATATGACTCATGGTTTATTTATTGAGTTGTGCCGGCAACCAAAAAAACCAAAAAAAAAATTTTTTTATATTATTTGTTGGCAGACATATGTACACGAGTCGCGTCTATAATATATAACACACGTATGCATGCAGCTGTATGTATCTATGTATATGTATATAAGTGTCTGCTTGATTGAACTTATGCCGAGTACACGTAAAAGCACGCTTACCATTATTTATATGATACAAACATTAAAGGTGTTACGGTGGAGAAGTTTACATTCATTCGCAACACATATACTTAATATGTGACCAACGTTTATACTTCCAGGATAACCGCTGTACAACAATCGTTCGCTCTATTACGTTCCCCTCGTCTTCTGCACCCTAACGAGATATACAATGCAAACATTTACGAGATATTCTTGGCATACTTTCGTCCTTAGCGTACCAAAGCGGCCAAACTTATAAAGTTAAAATTGCATGGAAATGATTTTATTTCCTTGACTTTATCTGTGTCTTCTAATGGTCTATACAATTAGTGAATTTACGTCCACTTAATGTGTAACATAACAAGTGTTTGTGAATGTTTCTTTCTATACCCACCACCGTAAGATGGGGGCACGGATGATCTGAGCTTTTAACTTAAGGGTAAAGTTATTTTGCAAATGAATGGTGAGCGCTATACTCATTTTGTCATGGCCCTAAAACATATATATACTCTTGACCAGCGTGGAATTCTGAATTGATATAGCCAGGTCTGTCCGTCTGTGGTTGATATTGAAAATGGGCTAAATTGGTTAGAGCAGAAGCCATTAGAGACATTATAAAAGTTAGAAGGCTGAAATTTTCGTCATTTACTTGCAAAATACTCTACTCTTTACGTACAAAAAAGGAAAAAAACGGCCAGGCCCACACAAAGTTACAAGTAATTAAATTATTTTTTTCACTTTTTTGAGGTGTTATGCTTATTTATCATAAGGCAAACAAGACAGAACGTTTGACACTATTTTGCACATTCCTCAAATGAAGGTATATATATATTATCTGCCTAAAAATGGGTTAATTCTAAAATGAATACGGTAGGCACCGCGATTACTATTTTGTTAATAATACCAGCGATATGGGTATCAAATAAAAGAACTAGGAGAGTGGAATGCGAAAAGTGCAGTGGAGAGTATGGGATATTCGGCCCCCGCCAAATATAATTGTCTCGATGATGTTAAACTTTAATTATGATATAACTTTTTAAACTATGTTAATATTATATATATTTGTAGGAGAGTTCTTAGAACTTTCAACTTTTGAAATCATCTTACAGTGCATGTTCCAATAAAGTGTAATCACAATTTGGTTTAATGAAGCATTGAAGACCCTATGAAAAAAAATGCCAATTGAAGTTGAATTTTGATGATGTTTTTTTCTTAAGAAGACATGTAATGGCAAAAAGAAAAGAATGACGGACAGCCCAATTACATTCGTTATTCATCCGCTTCAGGATTTTTCCATTACTGCGCGTAACGCATGTTTTTCACAAAATTTCAAACATGAAATCTCCTTGATCTAAATATCAAGATCAAAAGTTCTTAAGCCCCACTTTCACTTTTGTATAGAGTTTCTAAATAATGGTGATGTGATGAAATCTAATATGCGGTCTCTATAATTTTTTGAAGAATATCGTGGACTTTCTCAACGTTTGGTGGATTAGATCGCGACGTGTCTTTTGCATCAAAATTTCTGAAGGGCAAAGGAGAAAACCATTTGCTTACATCCGAATTTACAAAAATATCTGCATTGTAAATATCACGAGTTTTTTCAAAAGTGCACTACAAAGCAATATCGTCTTGACCAGAGTGACGTTGTACACAATGTTTCTTTTTTTAATCACCTGTCGGCTATATCACCCTCTAATATTGCTTGCCTCCACATCACTTGTGGCACAAGGGTAAGCAAAACCCATGAGATCTTAAGATGAATTTACCTTCAAATATATTGAGAATCGCTTTCTGGACATGTATTTAATGGCGGTATAATGTGCTTACTTCGTGTGAAATGAACCTTTTTGTTTTTACTCTTCATGGTTTAGGGTAGAATTCTCGTTTAGAACGTTCGCCTTACAAAGATAGGTGAATGCTCCTTGATCTATTTACCTTTGAAAAAAGACTTGTATATCGTCATATGACCACACACAGCTTTGTGCACTTTACTTCTCATTACCGAGTACATTTAAATATTAAGCTTCTCGTTCTCATATATATAGAAATGCAATTAAAACAAGTCATAATTGCAAATTTTACACACATTTTATTTAATCTTTTATTATTCGAACCCATTGCAGCAACATATTTTTTTATATCTTGCAAATCCTACTTATAACACTACAAATACGAGGTGTGTTCAAACAAGTAGGTGTCTTCTCAAAATTCGATTTTTTGTTCTGTTGTGTTGGTGTACATGTTCTCAACATATGTCGGCATTTTTAGCTTGTTTTTGATAGATGTGAGGGTAAGACGCGTTTTGGAGTGTTTGGCGATTTTTTGCTGTCGAAGATAGTGGCTCCATGAATCCGCATTAAATTTTGTGTGAAAAATAAAATTAAATACTCCAACTAACTTATAATCTTAACTGTGCCATTAGCAAACAAAATTTTTGTAAGTGGTACAAGCTCTTCAAACAAGGCCGTCAAAGATATTAATTTCGATTCTGGCCCTGAACGTCCCAGCACGTCAATAACCGATGAAAACGTTGAAGCAGTGAAGAAAACTCTTCTGGAGAATCGTCGAATCAGAGGAGGTCGGCATATCAGTTGATTCGTGCCACCCTATGTTTTCTGATATTTTGGGCATGAAACGTACGTCAGCGAAGGTTGCTCTAAAATTGCCAAGCTTTGACTTTGCGTAGTCATTTTTTAACCAAAAATAAAACCGTAACCATGGCTAAGCCAAGATATTGGGCTTGGCTCACAGCAAGCTATTCCTGTTCCTAAAACTTTGAAAAGACGGAGTTCTGCCACGATTAAGAAGATGACGAGGGCATTGTTGAAAGAGCTCAAGGTCATACCAAAGAGTGGATATCAAAAAGGCATCGATAATTGGAAAAAGCACTGGCACAAGCGTATTATAGCGAAGGAGGATTACTTGGGAAGGGACAAAGTAGATATCGATGAATAAACAAATATTTTTCGAAATAGATAGAAAGCCACCTTTTTTTGAACACACCTCGTATACTATATTCTAGCGAGTAAAGTAATTTATTTCAGACCTCAATTATATTTGCTTTTAGCGTATGTGGGGGGATATCCGTCATTAATAAAATTTTCTAGAAGAATCTTTCCTCAACCCACCTTCGTTTAAACTCCAATACTCCTTTCGTTCTTCTATTCGATTCTCCGAATTAAAATGTTTCATTTCTGCTATTTTCAGATAGTATTACTTACTAAAGAAGACAGATAATATTCTTTACTTAATCACTTCTAATCACAACACGTTACAGAAAAAGTTCAACGGCTTTAAAGTCGCATAACTTCGGTAATACCAACTCGGTCAAACTATACTGTAGGGCGTGGGAGAGGTGACAGGCAAAGCATCATCACAAAAAGTGTTGTCACAATTGATAATTTAATGCGAAAGAGGTTTGAAAGCGTTCCAAAATCGTAAAACTAGTCATCATATTTTACATCAACTTTGCGTGTCTTCAACCTGAGGGACAATACTTTGCACGATTTGCAAATAATTGGCAATATTCATGATGAAGATGTTTTATCAAAATCATTTTCCGCTCTAGGAATTTCTAAACTAAAAACGATCTTCTTCTTCTTGGTCGTCCCATCGTTAATAAAGTCGATGAAATTCTTCAATCAATTGGCGGAATTACGGAGTGACTGAAGAACAGTTTTGAGCCATTTGGATAAGTTTAGGCACGAAAAGGGAATCGATATTTGAGTGCAATGTGAATTTGAAGTAGAAAACTTTAAAGTTAAATTTCTCCGTATGATGGCCTGCTGAAACTGAACGAAACGGACCCATTGTTAAAGATATTGATAAGTAACGATGAAAATGCTATGCACATGCTATAACGACGTAAAAAAAAAGGTTATAGTCTAAGAAGCAAAAAGCCGCACGAAGGATGGCAAACAGCGGATGCTACTTAATGTAATCCTTGTTGCTTGATGGAACATAGGGAATCATGCACCGTGAGTTTGCACATCAATCTTGTTACGCGATTAAACTCACATCTCTCAGCAACCACGGTGATGAAAGCACATCATTCATCGCCTTCTATCACCTTAATGTCGGACCCCACAAATTTCTTTAATGCCTCGGCCAATATTGTTGAAAGTTTGGCTACAAAGTTCTGATTCAATCAACGTTTCGCTCGAACGTTACTCGTCGTTGCGCTCTCTGTAGAATTCGCTCTTAAAGGTATCGAAACGATGTCTGCGAGAATGATTCGATTCAGTTTTCCACCCAGAAAAATTGAAAGAGTGTAGAGATGAAAATGCACATGCAGAACAAGAGCTTTTCCGATTAAGAAAATATTATTTAAGAAAAACCTACATTTTATTACATTTCCTTATAATTAATTTTAGTTAAGATTTTCAAAAAAAATTTGATTAAATTTAAAGCAACTCATAAAAACCATTTCATTTCCTTTCTTTTCTTCTAATCTGTAATACGTTTGCTAGATTACAAAAAAGCATAGATTTGCACGTATATATGTATATATATGTATATATGTACATATTGACACGTTGACATATTCCGATTACGACGGTTCGACATATTGTCATTTCATTTCTTACTTCATTAAGTTCTGAATTTATCTGCCTGACCGTAATCCTGTTTGCTTATGTATTTTATGTGGCCTGCATGTCTTTAGTTTACGTTGAAGGATAAAAACAAATGGCATGAAATATTATAGTCAATTACAGGCATAAAATATACGTTCATATAAATGTAACGGTAGTTATATAAAAATAAACATCTGCTTACACCATAACTTCGACGTCAACTTTATAATCATTCACGCCGAGTAAAAGCTTCTTTTGGTCGAACATACAGGGTTTCTACATTTATACATACTATCTAGGCATATTCATATAGGTGAGAAGTTATAAAATATACAAAATTTTAAAACAAATATCATTACACTTACGTACACCATCAACAGGTGATACATTTACATAGGTGTAAAATGTTTGCAATGCATACAAACTTTTTTCACAGATTTCCTATGTGATATATATTCTATGTCAATCCGAGCAAAAATATTGTGAGAAAAGCAAGCGGCAGCTGATGAAGTAAGTCTATTCCAAACCAATAAGGTCCTTCGGACAAATATATCTCCTTTTTTAAGGCTTAACTCAACGATATGCGATGGCCCATGAGGCGAATATTACGCTACTCAATAACACATTTCTAAGTAAGGCGGAGCTCGTGTCTTTGGACCATGTCCCCAACTAAATTGTAAAGCCACAGTTTGGCACATAATGCTTACCCATGAAGACTTTCCTAGGGATTGTTGGCCGGCAACACACAAACAAAATACATTAGGAACCCTGTGATAGCCATGATATTAGACATTTTGTAGGGAAAATATCGACTAAACAGACCCCTATGATTATACTCTAAAGCCCAGTTGCTCCTTCTCCGAAGAAACCATCCGAAAACATTGTGGTGGTGCGTAATAGGACGAGTGTAAAGAAAAAAGGATCTCTTTCGATACATACCGTCGCACCGATCTGACTAATCTCTCTTAAAACTCTAAGCGGACCGAAAAAATGCAAATATTTTTGCATGATTTCCAAAATTTCTTATTTCGCCATAAGAGACGTAAATAACACAACAAATGGAAGGGTCTACGTCTTGTTAAGTAGCTCGTGAATATGTTTACACATACACAGATGTTATATTTAAATGCATGTACGTAATATCTATGTATTTATTAACCCCATTACTTAAAAGAGTACATCATACAAATATATATATATATAAATATTTTTTGTTCATAAGTTTTTGTAATTTGGTAAAGCAAACAAGCAGAGTGTCTACTCATGTATGCATTTATAAACGCACGTATATACCTACAATACACATGCATCCCCACACATATGAGGGTTTAAATAATTTCAATGAAAGGTATATTTTATGCTTGTTCGAGTTTTTTTTTATTCTTTTCGTAGCGTAAAAAGAGCGAACTTCAAGAAGAAGAAGAAGAAGAAGAAGAAGAAGAAGAAGAAGAAGAAGAAAGGTCCTTATTACAATAAATTGCAAGTGAATTTTCCTCTCAAAGTCATAGGCAAATATCGTATGAAAACAATCAACTTTAACGGAAAACTATTTTCATGCCTACGTAGACATATCGAGCACAAAAAAAAAAAAAAACAAAAAAGTTTTCAACAAATTTTTCGCATAAAATTTATTTCGCTGTTTACAGGGAAAAGTTTAAGGCAAGCACAAAAGCGTTAACAAAAAGAAGGGTAGAATTCTTGCATGCATAACAAATAAACATAAAGTCTGTCTACTACGCTACTGGCAACGGAATAACGCTAGCGTTGTGCACATTGTGGATATGTTATGCTTACAAAAAAAAACAGAAAAATAAAAAGTATCTTTAATTTTGGGGGCGTAAGCAGACAGCTTGCTGCCAGAGATATGCTTACATACATATAAATATAAATATAACCAAGTACATATGTATCATACGTACGCATGTATGTATATATTAATAGCACTATGAATATAGGCAAACATGTGTTGCTTTTGGTTTCTTTTCCATCCAGATTTTTGATATTTTGACATGTATAAGCGAATACAATTTCAAAAACAGTGACACATAATCAAAATCATGAGGAAAAAGAAAACACACGCACACCCCGGCGCAAGCATGCATTGGAAAAGAATCCCCAAGTCAAACTAAGCCGGCCCGTAAACTCACACCAGCGAACATATGGGTGTGTAAGTGTGTGTATGTGCCTGTACTCGTTGCACCCACATTCCTTTAAATAATTCCATTCCAATATATTGACATACTTAGCTGGGTGTATGTGCGTGTATATGTATTTGCTTTTTTTTCGTTTGTTTGTTATATCTGCACAAATGTTCAATCTAGCGACAAGAAATGAATCCTGTCCTGCAATATACGCATTGAATTTCAAAGTTCATTGAATTTTTGTTTTCTCTTTATTACTCTTGCTTTATACCCTCGTGTACGTATGGATGCATGCATGCCTGCCTGCCTGCCTACTTCATCTTCTGGCATCCAAATCATCGAACATTTGCATTCATAATAATGTCATAGAATGTGATATGTTATACTAATAGAGCTTACAACACTAGCATGGAAAATGTTTTCGCAAAATTTGTTAAATTTTTCTTACATTTTTCACAAGAGAACTGTGGTTCAACAATATTATTATTCCACTTATGGCACTTATAATATAAATATTTATATACAATATATACAAAAGTCATACACTTGCCTAGCGTGGGTTTTGAGTTGACTTAGCAATGTTTAATTTTGTCGGTTTGCTCCTCCGTTTAACTATCTAAAGCGAATATGCGAGAAATCAAAAAAGAGTGTGTGTGCGCTGAAGTGGAAATCAAAAACTTTAAATGATTTTCATTTAGCAAGTGTGCGTAAAAGCGAATCCGTCAAATCCGTATCCCGTAGCCAGCCAACTGAAAAAATTAAGATAAGAATATCTTGACGGGGATAGAAATCTGGCAGTCTTGTGACTATGATTGCAAAGCATAAGCATTCAGTTATTCACTCTAATTTAGTACATATGTCCTTTGTCAATGTTACTTGCGGTGTGTACCGTTTTCGGTACACATTGAAATGCATTTACACGACAAACTGTTGTAATTACTATCCCATGCGATGTAAATTCCAGCTGAAATACCCTCAGGAATACCATTGGCACGTACGGAGACAAAATAAAAGCGAGCAAACAAATTCGTGGTTTCGGCATCATTCATATTCAAAACTATGTTAGAAAAATATTTAAGAAAAACTTGACAAAAAAATGGTATCTACACTAGTCCTATCCCTAACCGCACTTCAGCACAATATCCAAACACTGAAGAAGAATGTCAAGATCATATTATTTGCAGCAAATCGCTTTTATCATATTACTGCAATACACCAACGGATCCTAAAGAAATCTAACGTTCCAATTTACAATTATGATCAAAATTTTACGATTAAACCTATGCTTTGTGAATGCCAAAACCTTTCCAATGTTCGAAAATTTGTTTACGAGCGGTCTAACTCTGTGAGCATTACTAACCTTGTGAACATATTGGAGAATATAATATCAATAAAATGTTTAACTCTGGTAAGGCAACTAGCTTAACGTGCTTTAATCCTAGAATTGATTTCATTGGTCTAAATGAGTTATAATCGTAATAATAAATATATATAATAGTAGAAAATATACATAGGAAATATGAGCTTGCGTTTATAACATCACATCATCACATATACATATATGTTAAATTATATATATGTACTAAATTTGAACTTGCGTTTTGAATACCTGCAGACATGCTGTACAGCACTTATTTCATCTAATGACAATGATTTCTCGACGGCGTAATTTGCCGCTAACTGACGCTAAAATTAATTTTGTTAGATAATTTCTGTCAAACTGTCCTCAGCCCATTAGATTTACCGCACCCATGAGGTCGTGTGGTACGCCGGGCCTAGCTCCGTAGCATAGCACTTTATTATATTCCTTAATTTTTGTTATAATATTTAATTAACTTTAAAAGTGTAAGATAAGAAACTAAAGACCACTGCGGCAAGGCTTTTTGGCTTTTTAAAAATTCGAATGTTCCAAGAAATGATGCGTTTAACTCTCGCCGCATTCGCATCTCAAAATTGAGATTGTCCGTCGGTTACGTAATACGTCGCAAGATGCGAACGATAGTTTGACATATAAAATTTGCAACTTTAGTTGATCTTTGACGCATCGTCCAGTGTGAAAGGTTAATATATGGTGCTCTTTAATATCAAAATAATGTACATTTCGCTTATTTTATATTAACTTTATTTGGTTTCCTTGACAGTCGGAGTTTCAAGTTTATTTTTAACGAAAACCAAATATGATTTTGTCCGGCATTTTTTGTGATGACTACAACGTAATAGTGTTAACAGTAATTTGAATTATTTTCACGCCAAATCATCTACTTTTGTCTTTGTGTAGCTAATGCATTAGTGTCAATAATAATTCGAAAAAATATATAAGAAAATTGTCGTCCACTTTAGACAGAAGTGTTGTCACGCATCATCTCAAAGCAATCCATTCAATGTGCAAAATATGTTGTATTAATGTACTTGTGTTAACCAGTCGGTCAATAGGCAAGCCTTAGGAATATATTTTACATAACATCACAATGACTTCTGCCCAATACTTTTTTTAGATAGTTCTCGCAAATACAAGATTCCACACGATGCTCCTATAGAGAAGTTGGAGTTTGAAGGCGGCTGCTGCTCAGATTGGACAAAATAGAATTTTTCCTGATGTGGCGAGTTACCCCGATGACCAAGCTGCAGAAATTTGGTTCACACCCTTTTAACCTTAATCTGAAATCCCAGGACTAGTAGATCCGCCTTCAATGAGGATTGTCCTACTCCTAGGAGAGTGTTAGTTATCGTTGTCAAATTAACTCGTGTTCTATCGAACATCATAATAGCAGTACGTGGCGGTACTCATGCAAAACTCTTAAAGTTATCTATCCTTGTTATGGACGTTACAAAGGTGGGTTGAATGTTGAGGACTTAGTAGTCCTAAAATTCTTACGTTAATCGTTAATAACTACATAAACTTTATGGAATCATTAATGCCTTACGTTACGTTTAATACGTACGTTAATCCATATGCAGTGGATACAAAACTTTATTATTCTAAACTGCTGGTTACCCTTGTCTATGAAGAAAAAAAAGAATGTAAATTTTACTAACATAAGTATATTCCTTGAGGCATTTGTGAAAATAAAATGCTGAAGAAAATTCAAAGAAATAAAAGAAAAAAAAAATAATGACAAAAAGGTGTGTTTTTGGCATCGAATTTTTGGTAAGCATGAACGACTCTCATATTGGAAAATATGAAGGCATAACATAATGGACAAACAGGTAAAACAAATATTAGATAATCTATTAAATGTTAAGCTGTTAGGCAATCAAAATTTTTGTGTTCGCTTTAA
This sequence comes from Glossina austeni, assembly GCA_000688735.1. NCBI lineage: Eukaryota > Metazoa > Arthropoda > Insecta > Diptera > Glossinidae > Glossina > Glossina austeni. The sequence goes on along the minus strand of KK502427.1, from coordinate 807,330 downwards.
TTTATATTCAAGTGTTCAAGTCATAAGTCAAAAAAGCATATAAGGTTGTCCTTACTATTACGATCAGTGTTTTTTAGACTAACTTCAATATACATTTAAAGATAAAGTCAAATACAGTTTGAGTAAAGAATTTCTCTAACAATAAATTAGTGCAAAGCAAGCAAACGAACCATGCAGAAGCATATACATGCGATTCTTTAGATTCATTTGAAATTAATTTAACAAAAAAAAAAAATTATATATATATATATATATATATATATAATGATAGTGGTGATGATTTTTAAGTTGTCTTTTTATAAGAGAAATGAAAGAGTTATGAAAAGAGAGCAGAAAAGAAAATTTATAAAAAACAATTTTTTTTATATAAAAATGTTACTGACCTTACATCATACACAAACTCAAGTTGAATGCACAGTAAACGATCTTTGTTTTTATTTATTTATTTATTTGTGTTTTTTGTTTCTTTTGTGTAAAAAATGTGAACACCGTTGCTTTATATATATTTATAAATAATTTACGTAATAAATTTCTTTCTCAGGGAAAATAAATTATTATTAGAATAAGTTATATGCCGTAGCTATATGTCTTGTTTTCCTTTGTATTCTTTTGCAAATGGTAAAAGAATCGATTTCACAATTTCTTTTACACAAGTCACGTTTGCGCATGCGCAACCTTTAGTGTTGAATTATTATTGTTTCTATGTTGTTTCTCATAGTCAAAGAAGTTAAAAAAAGACTCTTATTTTTATTTTTTTTCTTCTTATCTATAAAAGTTATGTGGTTTGAAAATAGTGTAATTATTTTTACGAATTGATTTTAAATTCTTGTTATTTATTAATTTATTTGTGCGAACACTTTTATCAAAAAAGTAATGAGAATTATCGGAAGCTAAAAAGGGGTTTTGAGTTTTCATTTTTAAATATTTCCATTTATGTAATTATTTTTCAATTTATTTTGAACATTTGCGATCTACTAAGCTTATGCCTGACACAATTCCATCGTATGATGCTCTCGTGCTTATATCGAAGACACAAAAGATCATATGTCCATCAGAACGTGAAGTTTTTGTTTTAAAAACGTACTGATCGCGGAATCAATCCGTATGTTGTAATCGTAAAAGTAAACTCGTCGCACACTCACTCACGCAAATATACAGACCATATGTGTAGAGATGCCGGATATATTGAAGAAGCTACCTCTTTACGTTATGTTTGCACTAAAATTGTGCGAAATTGACAGAGAGGTGTTAAAGACGCTTCCTCTCTCTTCCTTTGTAATTACTTTACAAGCTAGATCTAATGATCTATAATGGAATATTGATTGCTTCTCGTCTACATCTAAGAGACGCTTTGAAAGCGTCTATAAAATTATTCCGACAATTACAAATAAAATTTTAAGTAATTAACCGTATATAACGAAACTACGTTATGACAAAACTACAAAGATTTGTGTTATAACCGAACATATATATCCTTGTCTGATTTCTTTACAAATGTATATTTGCCGTTACAAATGTGTATTTGCCATAGTAATTTATTTTAGAATGTGTGTATGCCATTTTGTCGAGTTATTTCATTATAATCTAATTCTATATTATACATATTCCGTGTATGACGAGTATACTCGTCATCGTTAACATTTTGCAATTTAGGTATACATTTTCCGAAGAGATCGACACAGTCAAGTGGTCAAAGTCTACTAGATCGCTTTCAATGACAGGTGTCGCGTAATAGAAACACTATTCCACGAAGTAGATGTAACCGTTGTGCTTACAAAAAGAACCCCCCGTACCCATAGCATCGTATTCAGGCCGAGAAGACTCAATTAAGTTCTAATGGTATAGCATTTGACTTATAGTAACCGCCAAAACTGCGGCACAGTCGGAGAAGTCTGAAGCAACTATACGCCATCGTGAAAACTAGCCTAACTGTCACTTGATCGATGAGAGATTGTTTGGAGAGGTTGTTTGACTATTTCTCTTCAGTTGCCGAAGCAATAGATGAGACAGTTTGGATTGTTTACGTATCGGGACCAATAAGATTGGATCTAATTACTCATTTCAAAATCGTGAAAAGTTATCCACAGCAGATACGCGTTGATCTGTATTTGAAAGCCTTCTACTTTTCAGTTTTTAAATGTCACCGCAGTAATCACTGTGCATTTTAACAGCGCAAAAGTGGCACGAAGTTTAAAGAGACATCTTTTTTTCCAAAACCCTATAGGTTCCACTTTGACAACACAATCACGTCGAAACTTAAACTAAGTATCGAACTGTTTGTATAGTAAGTCTTCGGGATCGGACTTGTCTTCTACGATTTTAATCAGCCCAAGTTACGTTTTAAAATTAGATTTGAAAAAAAGTTGGAAACCTACAAGTTTGTGACGAACATTTTGCTTGAAGGAATTTATGGTCAGAAATTTCATCTTCCTCTTCTTCTCTGCATAGATTCACCAGTTGGTTCTGTCACAAATGAAATTCTTTTTCGATGATACGTTATGTTATATAGAAAAGACACCACGATCGCTAACCAGTTAACTGTGTCGACCTCCTTCAGAAATGAGCACTTAATTTGTGTCGCAAAAATTTGCCGAGAACGATATACTCAAATTACGCAGAGTACGTGTATTTGATTGCAATGAAATAACTTGACAAAATGACATGCAGACGTTCTAAAATAAATTATTGTAGCAAATACACATTCATAATGATAAAACTTTATGAGGAAATGCGACCAGGACGGATGGGCGGATCGTGACATACCGTTTTGCATTTGTTTCATGATTTCATCTGCGCAAGTAATTTTATAAGTTTAATCCTTTATTTTATAAGTTTATTACTTGTATGGTCTAAAATATTTTGAGTCTCCTCTTGAAAAGAGCAACTACGACGAGCTACGTACTTAAAAGGACCCACCAAAATGCATCGACAATCAGAGATGTAATTAATCTTCGAACCTCAAGGGTACTGTTATTTTGATTCATTTAATATTTTCCTCAGCACATTTTTACGATTTTGTTTACAACTTTTATTTATAGCGAAAATTGAAAAGCAAATTCATTCACAATTAACATGAAAACATCTGCCGCAGAGAAATTAATTTAGACGACGTAAAATGTAATGCGGACACGTTTTTAACAATTGATACCGTGATAGCCTACTATTCTCCCAATTGAAAAGTTACAAACTTTTGAACAAAACGAGCTTTTGATTTGTGACGTTTTCGAACCCGAAATCCCAATACTTTTTTGATATAACATTATATGCAGCACAGTAACACTTTTTTTTATTTTTTATGGTTTGATGAACATGTTCACAGGGAGATTTTACTAAAGAATGCTTCAGCGTTTAGTTCGTTTTCGTTTTCGATTTTTATTTATATTTGTTTTTTCTTTTTATGACTCTAAAAACCGCCAATTTCTGCCAAGCGACATTTTTCACACAAACATAAGCTTGCAATAACCCGAATGAATAAACCAACAGTCAAACATTTCAAAGTGAGCTCAGCTCTACAAATAATTGTATGGGTGTACGTATGCATGCATGTATCTATGCACGAGGGTATGAGTAAAAAGAGTCAAAAACTGAGTAGCGAGAAAACTCAAATAAAAAATAAAAACAATATACGCGATACAAGTTTTAAGTTTTATTATGTGCCTGTGTGTGTGTGCATACTATGAAATGTATATAATAATTGTCGACGTATGCATGAGTAAATATTTTGTAAGAGCATAAATGCACGAGTATATAGTCTGCATGTGTATTCATGTATGTGTGTATTCATGTATGTGTGTGTGTGTGTGTGTGTGGATGTTTATATGATGATATGACCATTATGGAGTCAGTCTCCCAAAAGAATGTGGTCGTTTCAAGTTTTTAACGTGTATGCACAAAAAACATAAAAAAGGTAGAAGCACGCATGAAAAAGCAACAGCTACCGCATAGGTACGTCTATGTTGTATGTGAACAGGAGAGAGAAAAAAGAAAAATTCTCTTCAATAATAATAAACAAAAATTCAAGTTAACCAGGAATATTTTAATCAAACACAATCAAATGTATGCACAAGTCGGACGAACACCTATGCATAGATAGGCCATTAAAAAATCCAAAAACCGGTATAAATACGCTGCTTATTTCACGCAGTGAGAGAAATATTCATTTATTTTTTTTTTCTTTTATTATTATGGGTATACGATAACTGACTGCGAATGATTAAGTTAATGTGGTCACTTGAAAAATGCAAACAAACGCATACATTCAAAAAACATGCAAGTTTACTAAAACACAGAGACACTTATTCAACTTGACTTTAATTCAAGTGTAGGAATCGCTTGATTGGTTACTTTAACGAATTATTTATGATAAAAACATGAATTTGCGACCAGACTAGACGTTGTCGTCGTCGTTTATTGTAAATCAATAGTTTTTTTTTTTATTTTGAAATATAATTTTAAATTATCTAAAACTTTGCTAATATTTTGTGAAAAACAAGAAATTGACAGAAACAGCAACAGCAACAGCAACAGCAACAGCAGTAACGACAGCAATAACAGCAACCAGTTTTTTTTTTTACTTTTTTAAACGTCAATTTGATCAAATACACAGTCAAACTTGTGTAATACGTTTTGCAAATCGTTGCAATACATTTACTATTACCCGCGTATGTGTCATCGAGACTATTTTATTTATACATAAAAAAATTGATATATATATAAATGTGTAACTAACTAAGTAACTACATATAGCTATATATCAATGTTTACACGAACACAAGTACGAATTTATGCATATCTCAGGTTTTTAGTCTTTTTTTTCTTCTTTTTATTTACATTCATTACGGATTGTGTAGCGAATAAAAATTTAAACCAAAGTTAAAAAAAAACACATTTCACTAAGCGAATAAATTCTGTATCATTTTATGATTTGAAGTAAATTTTACTAGTACAGCAAAACGTGAAAATAATTTTTGGATTTCGCTTAAATGTTGCCTTTTTAATAACCTCTTCATTTTTTATGGCATTTCTCATACGGCAATTCTGTTTATTTTGGTATTAAGTAATTTTATATCAAGTCATTCAGAAATTGCGTAAATAGTTTACATAACAACAAATGTAAACCACTTTTGGTCATTTTCATAATTTATGAAGGAAACCCACCATGCAAGAATCTGTTAAATGCTTCAATTTAGCCAGATTGGAAAGTTTTTGTCAATGTTTCTGCAAACGGGTCAATTGCTCGGACGCAGTTTTCTTATCGCTGAAATGACCATTTAAGCTATTGGATATATTTGTATCAAGCTTCAGGACAATCAACATCTCTTAACCAGTTAACTCTGTATGATGAATATATACGTCATGATTCGTCCATCCATCCTGATTGCCTTTCTTCAAAATGTTTTGATTATGAATGTGTATTCGCTACAATAATGTATTTTATTAGGTGGTCCGAAAATTTCTTGCAGTCTTCCACTGTGATTTAAAAAAGATTTTTTTATATAAGCAGTAAGCTTGTCTTGGATGAGTTAAGTTTTTTCTGCAATGTTACGAATCGTCAGGCGTCAATCAACTTCAATCATAACCTTTAGTTGACCGTCATCAATGATATTTGGCCGATCAGAACGCGGTAAAACCTTCACTGAAAATTTCCACAGTGAAATTTCGCAAACCAATTTTAACAAGTCCCTTCCGCTACACCATTACTTCCATACACAATACGTAATGCTCTCTGTGCTTCTGCAGCTCTTTTTTAATAACTTAAGGAAATAAAATATGTCCTGAATGATCACGCTGAACTCCCCCGCCCTATTTACTGCTATAACAGAACCCACTCACTCACTTTGAAAGTTTTTTGTAAACATAAGCCTGTTCTACATGGCTATATACACCTTTAACCATAATAATCTGTGTAGCTACCTAAACAATTTATTTTACTAGAATGTGTGTTTGTCATTTGATCAATTTATTTCACTACAGCCTAATTTCGTAATACACATACTCTGCGTATGGCGAGTACACTCGTCATCGCTAACTTTTAGCGGCGCAATTTAAATTTTAAATTTAAAATTTGCCGAAGAGGTCGACGCAGTTAACTTCTTCATTGCTGTGCCTATTTGAAAGTAAAGGCTTAATTTTGCTTTGGAACTGTAAATGGTCTTGATAAATATTTGCAGTTATCTGGATTTATATACTCTGCCATCATTATGAAAGGATCACGCATGATTTATGTGGCCAATCTAACACGTTCGCTGTCGACCCGTAAATGCGGTTTGGTACATGAAACCGCAGTTTTAGTAATTCTAAATCCAATGATGTATGTAACATCCAGAAGAACTTGAGATAGACCACTAAAGGGCTTGAGTAAGAGCTCAAAGATCATGAGTTCAAACCTCAGGTGCGGTAGATTTTCGATAAAGCCAGTAGCCGTTAATGTTAACGATTTAAGGCTTTAGTCTTTGAATTTATCTTGCGGGCTAAATTAATTATAATAATGGCAAAATTATACGGTTCAATTCGGTTCAAAACTTGTCCGTCTGTGCGTCTTGTTTCCTTGTATTCAGAATGCCGGCCGCAATTTTTTGAACTTTGCTACACTGTTGATGAACTTTGCTACACTGACAAGTTTTGGTTCGAGGATGAACGCTATTGAATATGGTTCGAATCGAATGACTCTTTCGACCACTTCCCTTATAATGTCTTGTTTTGAAATGTTTTCATTTCTTTTTTGTATGATTAATCGCTCAGGGGATGTCCCCTCGTCGTGGAACATGGTGACTGCTGGTCGCTACAACTACGACCAAGTTAACTCTACTGCACTTGAGATTAGAACCCGCGAACGCTTGCTTGCTAATCGCGGTTCTTATACTGAAGGGGATATGAAATATGAGTATACATATCTAAAAGATGGAAATGAATAGCTGTATGATTAGGTGTACGGCGTCTTACGGTGGGTCCCGTCTTATTACAGTTTTTTTACTAGTTTACGTTTGGATTTGTAAACGCCATTGCATTGCATAAAATAGTGTGAGCAACAATTAATATTCAAAATCTAAAATCTTAGCGTGCGCTGAAAAAGGTACATCTAATAAGGGATGTGTTAACTATGAACATATATTTTAAATTTTTCATTTCCATTTTTGCGACGACAGAGAAAGGAAACAGACACGCATAGGCACGTCGATTAACAAATACGCTCCTGAGAAATATAAGCATTTCGTAATTTATCTGACGCGCACTTTGGACATCTCACGAAAAAAATGGCAAATGCAATATAATCCGTCCGCAGTGTACCGACTCATACACACGTTTTTGAAATGGCCAATGAACAGCCTTCTGTGTCCCTAGGTAACAATCGCGTCCTTTTCGAGCGCGAAAATCATGGCCCCCCCGAAAAACATATTCGAGGTCTAAAGCAAATCTTCCTTAGAGATTATTTCAATTAAAATATGGGATATACCAATAAAAAATAAGTTACACTTAAGTGAACATATAAGCATTTTGTTTCACTCATTAATCTTGAATCATTTTTCAGCCGCGAAGTTGTTAAATGAAATTAAATAAGAAATTTCCAGGAAAAACAGAAGTAAACTTCGAGTCGCTGCACAATACGAATGAAACGAGAATATTAAGAGTTACGGATAAGAAAAAGTTATTATCCGAATATGTTCCGATATTTGCTAAGCCTCTTTGTTATTTCATGCTTCGGTTATTTGTCATTGCGAATCGAGTAAGTCGTTCTTATTTTTTTTCCTTTTTTTTTTAGCTGTATATTCTGGTTTCAACCGTTTCTCAGCCATAAACGGTTGTTGATGCTGAACCACAGCAATAACAACGATCACAATAATAGCTTGTTATTGTTGTTTTCTTCTTTTTTGCTTTCGGCTTAAGTTGAAGAAACTAAAAAAAGAAAAACTTGAGAAGCAATAAAACTGATGATGGCGATGATATTGCTGACGATAATGATGAACACGATGATGACGTTGTTGGAAGTTGACTGTTATTGCGGGGCTGCAGTAACACTAAGCGATATTTGTCGCAAACGTGACTTTGTTGATGATAGTTGTTAGCATATTTCTTCTCTTTCATTTTAATTTATTTGCTTTTTTGTTTTCTGCCTATTCTTTTCGATAAAATTACTTTGTTCTTTAATTTGTTTTGTGTATGTTTGCGTTTTTTTACTCTTTTTTTTCTTTCTCTTTTTATTATTATATTATTTATTTACTTTTTTTTATTTCTTTTACAAAGCATTAAAGGCGCAAACGAAAAATTCACGTTTTTATCGTCTTGACGATAATGATGATAACAACGATGATTTTGAACACATATACTTGAAAAACTGCAGAATCACAGAATAAGAAATCCACACCCATATGCACCCGTACATCTGCACTCACCTTTCGGGCTTAACTACACATCTATTATTATTGTAATGTAGTTGTTTGCAGAGACACTGACAGAGAGAGCAATAAACAGAGAGAGAGAGAGAGAGAGAGAGAGAAAGAAAGATAGAGCGAGCGCGAGCAGCACCATTTCGCATTTTTGATATAAACCAGTAACACATATACAAAAATTCTTATTAATTAAATTGGTAATAATTTTCATTTTGGAATTCAATATTGTGTTACACTGAACACTTATTCCAGCAAACATATATTTGAGACATTTTTTTACATTTATTTTAAAACTTCATTTTACACTTTCGTTTCTACTTTTCGTGTTTTTTCTTAAATTTTTTTTTAATGGGTATTTTTCCTTTCTTTTCCTTTTTCTTTCCTACAGGTATTGCACTTAGAAATTCTTTTTACATTTTCATAAACACTTTTTTTTTGTTTTTTTACTTAATTACCATAAATTTATATATGCTCTTGCACTCTTGCTTTGACTCTTGTTGCTTTAAGTGGATACATTGGAAAAATGGAAAGAATTTTCAATGACACTTCTTAGATGCGCAAACACACCTGACTGAAAACAGGTAAATTCGATGACAATCTACCAAACCTACCTAAGTCTTTGAATCTATTTCAATAAAACACTCTTTCGCATAATACCACTTTTGAGTGAAGTTTTTTCACCACAGCTCTCTTTAAAAAAGGAACTGTTAACTATTTATCTCTTTCTTGCTTCTGAACTTCGCTTAAGATCATTTCTTATTGAAACTTCCCTTATTTAAGTTGCGTGTTACGCTATCAACTCTTACTCTTACTCCGCGCTAATGATGCTTTGTCTACTACTACTAATACTCTCGGTATACCTGTTTCTAGTGTAAGATAATAAGAAACACCAAAAGTATCTTTACAATTTCGTCTGCCTCGAACTACTTTTATGTATGCAAGTGTAAGAGTGTTTGTTTTACCTTTTGTTACTCACCACTTGTTTTTTTCATTCTCCTTATCGCTTCTCGCCGACTCACCTGCATAAACTAGCGCGTCGCCCATTAACGAGAGTTTTATTTAGTTTTGTCGTTACTTTTCAAAAAAAAAAAAATAAATTAATATCGCTGAGCCAATTGTCTTTTTCTTACTTTTGCCATTTGCGAGAGGCAACTGAAAAACATAAAGAGAAGTGTAACGTAAGACGTCTTTTGTGATTTTACGTTATTTTTTCAACTCTTTTTGAAATAAGTTCGTATCACTGAATTGTCATTTTGACGGTAGTATAAATTTTATTATATTTACAAAATTTGTAGCCGGGCTAAATCCACTATTAAATGCTCTGCACCACCCACACACATTTCTTATTTTTGCCATAGAGCACAAAAATTATATCCAGTTTTTATATGAACTTACTATTATGGAACTGTGCATTAAAAATTGGACTTGTTTGCAAATAAAGACTTACTTTCGGTCAGAATGTTTGTGACCAAGGGGTTGAAAAATTGTGGCACCTATTCAAAATTCAGAATAATTGATTTTTGTATCAAACTCCTATTATGGGGCAATTTTCATTACCAAATATTAAAACTTAATCTTTTCCACTGCACTAAAAAACAAAAGTTTTCATGCAAACCCTTATAAAAGGTAAAATCCAAATGTAGGCGTAGATAGTCCAAATTTGGTAGAGTTACTTTTTTATCCTTAACTACAATTGCGGGTTAAGTTTCATCACAACTTATTCAAATGTGGACTTTTCTGCCCTACAAAGAAGCAATTTTCGTGAAAATCTATTTATAGGGTAAAATCCGATGGCCCAATTTCGTTTGATTTTGTTAGTTTAAATTACTATTATGATTTTCATTTTCATCATGAAGCATTGAAAATTAGACATTTTTGTCATATGAATTTCAGTCTTCGTCATATAAGAAAGAATTCGAAAATTGCCCCAGCCAGTCCAAGTGAGTACTAATACTTACCCACTTTTGTCGAGAAATTTTGAAAATTGGAATTTTCCATACAACGAATTTTTACAATATGGCATTATACTTGGAGTGGTAAAAAAAATGCACCGATACGAAATATTTTCTATGGCGTTCGCACTTGAATTAAAACACACCAGTGTACCAAATTTCGCCAAAATATCTCAAAAGTTGTTTGAACACAAGTTTACGTGAACAGACATCAGACGGACAAACGGACAGGCAATGTTAGATTCAGAAAATGATTCTGAATCGATCCGTACAATAAAAGGTAGGTGTATCTTAAGCCCTTCTGCGCGTTACACACGTCCGTACTTAACATATCCTGTACCACAAGTAGTGTAGGCTATAAAAATGGGACAAAATTCTAATTCAATTAATTTGAACGTAAAGAAAAAATTTGACACCAGACTTGAAGATCCGCTTTCCAAAATTTTATCATCTGTAGACCATAATTATATCTTACACCGCTTGTAGTAGTGTAAACTATAATGCTCTTCCTTGTTTAGTAAGGAGTTAGTTTTCTATATTTGGACATGCAAACGAAATAATGTAAAAATGGTTTTAACCTTAAACGAAGCAAAGTGATGATGTATCCCCGATAATATATTAGGGGGACTCATAAGTAATCAATTATTTTGCATTCATAGACAAAATGTTTTTTTGAAATGACATTTTTATTTTTTAATCGTTTATGTAATCACTGTCGTTTGCGATGACTTCTTGCCATCGTTCCTGCAAAAGTTCAACCCCCCTCTTGAAAAAGTGGGGTGGGCGTGACTTAAAATATAACTCAAGATGCGTTTGGACATCGGAGAAGAAATTAAAATTTTTATTTCGTAACGAATGCTCCAGTGACCTGAACAGACGGTGCTAGGTCTGGAGAGTATGGGGGGTACGGTAGAAGTTCCCAGCCTAACTGTTTAATTTTCTCTTGAGTAATCTTCGCTGCATGAGGACGGTCATTGTCTTGTCGGAGTATCACACCTTTTCTGTTTACCAAGGCTGGTCTTTTTTTTATGAGTGCGGACTGTAACCGTTGTAATTGTTGACAATACAGGTCAGCAGGAACTGTCTCCCCAGGTTTCAATAATTCGTAATGCACTATACCGGAACAATCCCACCAAATACACAATAACACCTTCCTCAGGGATAAGGTAGGTTTAGGGGTTGCAGACAACCCCCTCCCGTTTGCAGACAACCATTGTTTCGATCGCTTTATGTTATCATAAAGGATCCATTTTTCATCTCCAGTTACGATCCTAGACAAAAAGTGGATCTCTGCCTAGTCTGGTGAGCATGGAATTACAAATTGTTCGCCGAAGATCTTTATTGGCCTCAAACAACAGGTGTGGAATCCGTTTACCTTGTCTATGTGCCTTGCGAATATCTTTTAAATGCCTTTTTACGGTGGACCAGGTAGACCCAACGCTTCTTGATACTTCCTATATAATTAACCTTGGATCGGACTCCACTAGAAATTTTAAGGCGTCGTTATAATTGAAATAAAATAATTGATTACTTATGGGTAGCCCTAATACAAACGGTAAAAGTTTTAACGGCAAGTTTGATACGAGTTCAAATAATTACGCTTTTCGATATGTGACAAGCTAGTGAAAGGTTTATGAAAAAGGAAAATGAAAAGAGAACTCATCACGACAATTATCATCGACGCCAACGACCAACACTAAACTTGATTATTTATGCTTTCAAGATCTTTTTTGTGATTTCGTATAAACGTGAATAAGATATTAAATCCTATTTATTAAATGAAATAAATTTTTCTAATCAAACAAAGCTTTTAAACACAATTTAGATGAATACATGATACGTTTAGTATATAGAGTATTAATGAACGTAATTAATAATGTGTTTAAAAAAACTCAGTATGTCGCTGATTTTTAAAGTAAATAACTCCGTTCTTTGAATTTGAGCGCTTTTGTATTATTTTCTCTTTTAGTAGACACATACAATGGTTTCATAAATAAAATAATAATATTTATCTAAAATTTTAAATATATGTCACATTCACATATTTTCACAAGAAAATATATAAAAACGGATCGATCTATGCAGTGTAATATTTTAGGGCAAAAAAAAAAGTGGAATTATAAACAATACGAAAGGTATTATCGTATTGGTATCCGTGATTAGTATTGAATTTGTAAATGATATTTTCGGATAAAAAAGGGAGGCTAATTATAACAGGTATTAACAGGCGAAAGACCATTGCATAGCAGACCATTGACATTCTATTCTAAATACGGTCAGTATAAATAAGTTAGAATTGAAAATTTAAATCATCTTTTCGGACAAACCACTTAAATACATAAATATATAAAATTTATATTAATGTAGTCAAACAGGTAACTGCATACATCATATTTTCTGACAAGGAAAAAACTCAGCAAACGAGAGATATGGGTGAACAAGTTGACATTCCGTTATCAATAAGATATTAGGGAATACAAGGAAAATTGCGACGTATTCTCATATTTGTCTAAGGACTCTCATCTTCACACCTTTACCCTCACATGCGCTACAGTGTAGGTCGGGTAGGATGAATGTTACCAAAAGAACGCGACTCTATTAAAAAGCGTATCACGAACGGCTTGCTTGATCCAATGCATCTAATTCACTAAATTCTATCTAATCTAATCTAAACTAATCTATCTAATCTAATTAACTAAAACACATGTAAAGCATATGTAAAGCAGTAAACAATGCAATAAATATTCATGAGTGTACTTGGATTTTCACTTTCGCAAAAATCAAAAGCAGCGAGATGGCGTATAATGCACATCTCACGGATCCTGCTCGGCTGGCTAAATTATTAATGCACAAGGAGACAAATAATAGCGATAGATATTAGCTGGCTTTTATTTTCATTTTCTATTTATTCGCACTCCAAGCTTTGTCTTTGAAACGATCACGAAAGAAAAAATGGATTTGTTTTGATAAAAATCTTTTAATGCACCTTCTTTGGTACACAACAAACTAGGAGTTAAGTAGAAATAAAACGTAATTGTTCGCATTTTGAAAATCTACTCCATCCCACTGTAAATTCGTCTCATATTAATTTTATCCCATTCATTTTAGTACTTTCGCGGATTTACTCTCGCTTGCATATAAGTAACAAGTCATAGCGCTTACACCCGAAACCATTTGCGTACCATATTTCCCTTAACAATACTAATAACCTTCAGTGGAGTACAGGCTCAGCAGAAAGATATGGCCGTGCCTGTTAACCAGAATTCTCAAGCAGAAAACGGGGCGACGAAGAACTCAAGGAATGAATTCACAACTGTGTGTTCTATGTCTATTAGTAATAATGGTACTGTACCTGTAAATTACTCCAGAAATGGTATCAATCAGGCAATCGATCTCCCATCCAAAAAAGATGTTAATGTTTCTGATCCCTTGAAGGCAACCGACAATAGCAAAACTATCCTTAAGCTGGGAGGCCCTCCTAGCTTAAGTTATGCCGCTATGGCAAGGACGTCTCCACCTAGTAGTGGCAATCAGGTCGCCCTGACCGCAACGCTAACTATAAGACAAATAATGTAAATAAATCTAAATCCTCCGCTTTTATTTCTGGTGAGTTAGCAGTTCAATCTGCGGGATTAGCACCTACATGTTCGCCAATTATTAATTCCCCATCCTTAAACTCTTGTGTTCCTGATGACGTTTGTTGGAACGCAGTACCTCCTAGGAAGACAATTTTTGTGTCAAGGCTGTGGCCTGATACGTCGGTGGATAATGCAAAAATTATCTTGCTTTAAAAACCCCATCTGTAGATTTGAAGAGGGTTAGCATATTTAAACGGGCCCCTTCGCAACGCACAGCAATTTTGTCGTTTAGGGTTTTGGTTCCCACTGACCATACTGAAATCTTTTTAAATAATTCAATTTGGCCGGCTGAGTCCTTAACTAAGGAATTCTTGATAAGGGGGTTGACACCGAAACATGTACATGACTCGACACTCGGCTACTAAAAACTAAAAGCTTCTTTGGGCCCATTAACATTCACATTCATCTATCAAAATGTTAGGGGCCTCAGCTCAAAATTCGCTCAATTTTCTTAAATTCAGTTTGCACGGATTTCTCGTGTTTGGTCTTTACTGAAATATGGGTAAAGCCTGACTTACTTTCATCTGAACTTTTTCATAACTTGTTGCAGGTATTCTCTCAAGTATAGGTGTGCACCTGGACCTGGCGGGACTCCATCGTGTATTCCTAAGTCATGCTGAGCTAAGTGGTGTAATTTCAAAGGTCTTTAATTTGTCCTTGAAATTAGGTGTTTCCCCGTTGTGCTGGAAAACTAGCTTTCCATGTAGAGAACTATAGGGGCATTTCCAAGCTGAGTGTCCTACCTAAATTGTTTGAGCGTATAGCAGCATCTATACAGCATCTAGCTTTTGTCATCAGATCATATATTTATCATTTCCAGCATGGCTTTCGGAAAGGAAGATCTACGGTCTCAAATCTATTAGAGTTCACTTGCCAGGTGTCGAAGACTTTTACTGGTGGCGCTCGCACGGACGTCATGTACACTGAGTTCAGTAAAGCATTTGACCTGGTTAACCATAACTTACTGACTTTTAAACTCCAGGCCTCGGGTTTTCCTGCCCATTCAGTGAAGTGGATAAGTTCTTATCTAAAAAATAGATCATTCAGGATATTGTTGAATTGCATTTCCTCGGATGAATTCCCTGTGACGTCGGGTGCCCCGCAAGGAAGCAATTTAGGATCCATATTATTCAATTTATACCTTAATGACTTGCCATCGGTGATCCAATGCAGTCAGATATTAATACATGCTGATGACGTTAAGCTGTTTAACACATATTCCTCGGAGTTGGGTTCGCGTCAATTTCAAAATGATCCAAATAATTTAATCGAATGGTGCTCGGAACATTTTATGAAACTAAATCTAAATAAACACAAGAAAGTATCGTACTCAAGGAGGTCGGCATATAATTAGAAGATGTTGAGCCGTAACTGGATTTGGGCGTGCTATTTGACCAAAGATTACGTTTTAGAGCGTTCCTTAACTAAAGCTAAGCCAATGCTTGGTTTTATTAAGCGTTGGCCCAATGAGATAAGTGATCCTTACATCACAAAAAAGTTATGCACGTGCTTAGTTAGATCTACATGGGAGTATGCCTCGGTTGTGTGGTCTCCTTCTTATAGATGCTACGTTGCCTCAATAGGATCCCTTCAGAAACAATTCCTGTTATTTGCGATTAGGAATTTGGGCTGGGACCCCCTTGTTCCTCTACCGCCGTATGAACATAGATTACAAGTGATATCCTTACCTTCACTTGAGAGACGCAGATTTATTCCCGGTGTTATCTTCT
Source organism: Glossina austeni (assembly GCA_000688735.1). NCBI lineage: Eukaryota > Metazoa > Arthropoda > Insecta > Diptera > Glossinidae > Glossina > Glossina austeni. Next base: position 791,623 of record KK502427.1, on the reverse strand, counting down.
TAATTAAGACAATCAATGGTAGTGTTGATTTGCCGAGATTACTTGGGGAGATACGATTTAATGTTCCCAATCGGCCTCCTAGGCACTTTACATTTGTTGAGCTTAATCATTGTAAATAGAATTACAAGCTGTTTAACCTCAAGCCTCAGAGTTGCTTGTAGTAATTTGAATGAAATCTATCACTTGACCACAATATCCGATTCACTAAAGACTATCAAAACAGCGTTACTTAATACAGGGGATTTCCCCGTGCCACCCTTAAAATAACTTTGAATCCAAATAAGTTAGGAATTTGACAATAAATTTGGCTCTGCCGTTGTCGGTTACTATGACTAATAAATTTTGGGTTACTCACATCTAGGTTCTGGATTGGTTCTTTGGAAGGGGCTGCGCCTTTGCTTGCTTATTTATGTAAATATGAATCTTAAATTTGCATTTAAAATTTTATTTGTAATTTGTAGTAATTATGTCCGCCCTCTCAGTACTCTTCTAAGTACTATTAAGTGTAGTACTCTAGTATTTACTTATCCCTAAATTTTATAAGTATATATGCTTAGGAGTTACTGTAGTTCCTGATAAGCATAAGATAGTCTCTCATAGTTAATGTAACTCGACAGATGAAATGTAGTGGTTCAGTTTTTTCTCCTAGTTAATGTAACTTGACAGATAAAATGTAGTGGTTGAGTTTTTTCTCCTAGTTAAATAAATGCACTTTGCCACTTTCTTCAGGATGTTACATTATCGCTAACCCAAGAAAGCTTTTCAAGTGTGGAAGTCGGCATTTATCTCAGCGGTAAAATATTTCAAAATCTTCCATGCTACGACTTGCTACGGCTTTCGTTAAGGTCGTTATGGCTGGAATGTAGCACTTCACTTTATGGCGGATTTTCTGAAAGTGCGTAATAATTGCTTTAGTTTTCTATCAACAGTTTCGCCATGCTTACCATGCTTAAATGGGAAAAATTCAAAATTGATACCGGGAGACAAAATCTCTAAGTAAATGACTGTTGAATTTTTGTGTACGTGCGATTTTTCCAAAGTAAATAATTGACTGTATGGAGCCGTAGTGTTGTGCTGAATGCACTTAGACTTAACTAGGTTAACGTTTTATAACCTTGTGCTATGTGTGACGTTTTTATGTATTTTTAGTCTAATAATGAAAAAACAATAACTTGTTATTAAAAAGTTGCTTCTTTGTCTTTCAAAATATTCTCCTTTATGATCTATGCACTTTTGCATACGTTATATACATTATATATATATGTATATATGAACGTACGTTATGTATATTGTCATAGCATTTTTTCCATTCGGCCTGAGACACCTCCAAGACATGGTGTTTAAACACATCAACATCATCTTCCGCCGAAGAAAATAGTTTTTCACGCAATTTATTCTTGACGTTCGATTGCAAAAAGTGGTCATTGCCTGAGGGTTTAAATAGTGTTTCGAGTGTTTAAATAGTTGCTTGTTAAAAGAGATGTTTAAGAGGTAGCAGTTTAGTTGCCTTCCTTATTTCACCAACAATTCCCGGCAAACAAATGGCTGCATACCATACAGAATTGGTTACTTTACCTTCCTCTAAAGTCACTGGTGTTACATAACCAGTTCTTTCAAAAATACTAGCGATTTCAAAGTGCTTCGAACACACACAATGTTTATTGGATTTGGTTCATTTTGAAGCACCAATAGAGTCGGCTCGTGCTCACTTTCCGAATCACGTGCTTAGATTCATGATTGGTTGCTTGCACTGCGATTATGTTTATTAAGACTGCATTTGCATCAGTCGACATCAGTGTCTTTTTGAGAGTTTGTCAAATTATGTCGCATCCAACAAGGTAAACTTTTCGCAGGACTAAACGACCATATAATACTTTATATCTGCTGGTGAATGTAATGTGCAAGATTGCCTCAAGTAAAGATGGAAGCAAGTTGATCAATGCACCTTTATATTGACAAGACACGTTAACAGAAGTCACCGCACGAAAATTTTCGTCATGTAATTCCATTTTTTCGTTTAAGCACAATTTTCAATTTACTGTAAACAATGCAATCTGAGCTCAATTCACAAAATGTTCTGAGAAAGTGTATGGTCAAGTAGGTTTAACTTTCTAGTGGAAACTTCAACTGAGGCCTAATAACACATTCGATCACTCCTGTTCCGCATGTCCCGCATTCTCTTACCAAGGTGGCGATCAGCTGTGACCAAAGTAAAATCTGTTGCACATGAGGGGTAGTTCTTACCTATTCGGCTACTCGACTTCTCATGCGTACTTGATTATGTGTTATTGTATCTAAGCTTTGTCTGATCGTGTGATGTATTTAATCTGCACGTTGCAACTTTTGAGATATTTTCACGAAATTTAGTACACCGACATGTTTTGGCCCAAGGACAAACGCGATTGGAACATTGTCCGACCACTTCCCATATAACACCTTACTTTGAAAAGTCATTATACGGATAACCGCTTCAAACGAAGTAGAGTACGGTATTTAATAGTGCGCCGTGGCCTACTATAAAGAGTGTACTTGTTTTCTTTTAAATTCTGTCTGTAATGATCGATTACTTATCAAACTTAAATGATGCCTGTTTGGTGCTGAAGTCCTACTTTCAAAGCACAAATTTCTATGTTAGAGTTGAATGTGAGAAAGATCTAATATATAGAAATGTTAGCTTGAGCAAGCCAGGAAATGTTTTGAATCCAATATTCTATAAAATTTTCACTTCAGATTTTCCGGAACACAACACCTTTGTTTTCATATAACAAGAAAAAAAATTTAATGCCGGATAATACCCATCTTTACATTCACTTCGCCTAGTGCAGTTATTCGGTCGTTTTAGTAATAATACTATACGTTATTTAAGCGCAAAGCCATTTACATTTTCTCTCCATATAAGAGTTTGCATTTCGTGATAACACCTATATATGTGTAGGAATTATTTTCATAAAAAATATTAAAAATGAGGCCTTTTTCCGAAAGACTTACTACCCATGAGATATCTTCTGCGCGATGAGGCCAAGAAATAGACCTGAGTGTTTCAAATTAGATCCACTTCATTTTTATGTTAAATTTATAAGGCCAAACAGACAGACGGGCAGATAGCCGATCGACCAATTTGCGCTATAAAATATTAAAAATTTGATATTTTTGTCACATAAAAGCTCATATTTCATAGAAATAGACCTATGTGGTCCAAATTCGCTAAGGTATATTTCTACCATTATGGGCGAAATTGTATGGTAAAATATTGAAAATTAAACCTTCTTACCAGATGAAAGTTTAGTTTTCACGGCGGCAGATATTTGGGAGAAGGTCCAAAAAATCGCCCCATATGAACCAAATTTTTGACAATAATTTTATGTGCTGGAATACGATTATTTGGCGACATTTGTTGAGATGTTTAAAAACTTACAAATTTTTTTTATATAATATTTTGGTAAAAATCACGCGCTATAAGGGAAATGATTGATGGTAGTGCGATTCTCTTCATGTTACTGAAAAATAGCATTCGTTATTTGGCGAGAGCAGCACAGTGTTCGAAATTTCGTAAACATATCTGAAAAAGTGCTGTCTGTGTGTTGAACACAATTATAGAAGGAAAAGAAAAGGACGGACAGAGGGACGGACAAGCTTAAATTGATTCCGAAAATGACCCTAAGTCAATCGGTGTAATAAACAATGAGTCTATTTCGCACACGCACGTGCATCCCCACAAACTGATTATACCCTTTGCTTGGTGTAGAGTATAAAAATGACATGACATCGACAAAAGAACAAGCCAACTTAGGACACATCTGTAATACCTATTATTGCCCTACTTATATAAAGACCATACCGCTTTCTCTTAATAATGAGCTCTTTATCAGTTGACCGGCTGGCAAGATCGTCTACAAGTTTCAATTCACTCTAAACGTCTTATTTTTCACTTTTAAATTAAATTAAAATAGTGAATTCGTAAATAAGAATAATATAGATTCACTTCACTTAAGCTTCTGAAAACTTTATACAAACATTGCCAGATTTCGTAGGCGAAATGACTTAATTAGTTTTTCTTCAATTTTTGAAGTGGAGCTTGAACAAGTAAATCAACTGTTGCTTGAACCGATTTAGAGATTTGCGTTAATTATAATTGATAGAGTGAACTAAAAATTAAATGAAGTAGTTGGCAATTTCAGCACAATATAGAAATGAAAAAATCGCTCATTAGAAATATTAGTTATCAGATTGTTAAATCGTCTGGATAAAATTTGCATGCGTTTCTTTATTAGAAAGATAAATTTTCTATATGCTTGCGATTATGCCCTCGTGAAAACCTCGCTTATACACCCGAAAGAAACAGTCCCAGCGCTTTTTACTTACTTTAAGAATAACTTAAACAAAATAATTGGAAGCTCACTATAAATCTTTTTTGTGTCAGCAAAACACTATAGCAATTTGGCCACTTGTTACGTCAAAAATTTTGCCTTTTCTAACAATATGGAATTTCGACCACTTGTAATTTACAATTAAATGAGCGAGTCTGAACTAGCTCTTCTTGCATTACAATAGCGACTCTGAATTTGGAAGCACGTGAGAGTAAACAACAAAATACTAAATGAAAAGGCAGAAAATGAGTTGAGACATAAATCATATGAAAAGCAAAGGTGTAATAAAGGCTGAATGTATCTTAGGTCTTTCTGCGTGTTACATACTTGCCCACAAATTTAATATACTCTGTATCACGAGCGGTATAGGGTATAATAACTGTATTGTGTCTCTTCTTTCCATTTCTTTTGTTATAATTAAAATAAAAACAAAAACCTAAAATTTAGTTTTATAAAACATGTTTCTGTGTAACAGTTTTTCTTTTGAGGTGAAATTTGACAAACTTGAATGCATTGATGAAGAAATTATTGTACATAATTTTACAATTTTGGTTTTTGTCTTTGATTTTACTACCCGGTAAAATTTTATGCTTAATAGATGGAGCTAAATAGTATAACCAACTTACAGTAGACTCTTCTTTCTTAGAAGAAACATGTTATTGACAATTGAAAAGAAAAACAGTCGGAGAGATTACTAAAAAAAACTGATGCGTTCAAAAGTCGAAAGCTTTTTGAAATCCAAGATCATTCACAGCGAAGCTTTATATATATGCACACAAATTTTCTTCCAATGTCAACATTGAATAAACAATCATTTCTTACGCGGTGGCCGGTAAAAAAAAGTTCATTGCAATCAATAATCCCTCTACCGGAAAAACTGAAATTTTATAAACAGTTGTAAACATTTTATAGCGGCAATGATCGAAAGCTATATAAAATATATAAATAACTTTTTGATGATATTTGTATTTATAAAATAATCGCATTTTCAATAAACATAATGTATGTAGGGAAAAAAATCGATTATTAAATAGTAAAGGGAAAGACAATAACAACAAAATATAAAGAAAATTGTAGGAAATACACATACGTTTTATTGCGCTAAACAATTTAATTACTTGTGCGGAAAATTGAATTTATTACCGCGCGATAGCTTTGAGTGAATTATACTGCTTACAAACACTTACATATATACGCTGTGAACACCATATGTTTCAATTATAATTCAACGTAATTTGTATGTATAAAATAACGCAAACACACACACACACACACACACTTGGCCATACACACGTGCGCATGCAAACATTACAGCTACATATTTTATTGCGATACAATTAATTGGATGCGTATATCGGCTAATGAAATGCATTAAAAGCTTTTCCTTTCTCTGGATTCTTATATAAAACAATTAAAGTTTTCTTGTTTACTTTAAAGCAAATAAAGTGAAACGATAACCAAATATGCTTCCATGAAATATGAAGCATACGTGAAAACAAGGACAAGAGCATTTCTTCCTTTTTTAACAATCCATTTGTTAGCCACATATGTTCATACACGTATACATGCAGCCTTGCTTGGGTGTTAACATTTGTGTGCAAATACTATTGGCGTACGTGGCGTACGCATATCTACGCAATTGCTTTGGTTAAACATGTAACCGCGCGTTGGTCATTTTCTCGTATCCTTCTGCTTAGAGGTCTTCCATTCTTACCCTTTTGTCAATATCGCTGCTAAGAGATTCTTTTGTCCTCAACATCAGCAATAGAAGAAATACTGTTTTTCATCAAACTTTCAATACATAGGAAGAGAAAAAAAAGAAGTGTTAGCTTTTGCTTAAAACACATACAAATTTATCGGTGAGGAAATGCAAAGTATTTATTGACTTAATAGTTTTCAATGGATTTAATGTTAGAGTCTTAACATTTCAAGGACGTGTGTGAAGGGAGAATAACTAAAAAAATTATATTCAACTTAAGGCGACCCTTTCACACTTCTGAGTTAAAATCAATACATAACACATGTATTAGTTTGGTTGTATGTGCGTGTCCATTAGCTATATGCCACCAGTGCTACGCTTCGTTCTGAGATGGTCCTGACAAATACTCCTACAAAGTTTTAGATTAAAATGTGCCATGGATTATAGTCTCAAAAATAGACAAAAAGCAGACAGAAAAACAGGAAAATAGGACAGGAAAATAGGACAACAAGTCGATAAGCAAAAATGTAGATAGAGAGTTAATATTAAAGATCCCAGCCCACGTTGAAAGTACAACTTTATAAATAAGAATCGAAACTTTGGTACATGTCTCTTCAAACTGCGGTTTGAGGTTTGCGGTTACTGCCATCTCACTCTCACTAACCTGTCTGTGGCGGGCTGTGCGAACTTTCCTATCGTCCCCGGTGCATAGTGCGATATTGCCGTCTTTAATTAACATCATGTCATCGATTTGAATATTATTAAGCTCCCCCGTTTTTGGCATTGTTGAAGTTGTGTGAATTTTATTCTAAAGACTATTTCTCCCGAAAGTGCTGAATAAGTTGTTGTAAATATTACCATCCATTGAGTAGATTCTGCTTTATGTTCAATACAGTTTTCTGCTTTTACCATTGCTGTCAGTAGATCTGTATCAACTCGATCTTTGCGTGCGATCGATGGGCGTGAATTTAAACGCCCTTCAATTTGGCATAGTCTTGTTAACATTCCTTTATAAGTGACTGATGAATCCTTGGGCTTACACCTTACATGATATTTATAAACATATCTTCTCCTTTCTTTAAGCTTCCGTCGCTAGATCGACAGATACGTTATCCTATTCATCATCTATTGTCTGCCTTTGTTAACGTCAATGAACCTATCAATCTGTGGCAGTTAGCCTTACAGCTATTTTCAAATTTTAACAGATATGAAGGTGCCTTATATTTTATTTATTAGTCTTGTAACACTGCAGTATCATTCCACGAGACGACAATGAGACTGTAGCGTAAATCCAAAGTCACTATTCCGACTGAGCAAGTACGTGACAGTCTTATTACTTTTGTGCGCGGGACAATAACCGCAAGTCACCTTACGTTTTGGATATATGGTCTCACTTCCACGTAAAGAATTTACGAATGTTTATAATAATGTTGTGTAAGTGATTGTTGTTGAAGTTACATATGATTGTATACCTATCAATGCAGTTTATATCGATCGATTTGGATTTTGGAGAGTTGACATAAATATGTCAAACTCAGCATTAATTGCGTGTAAAAGCAATTATTGATATATTGAGGATCAGGTGGAATGCTATTATAACGAATAGCGATCGAGTTCTCAAATTAGCTCTTGCTAAATATAATAAAAAAGTAAATCTCTACTTAAATACAAATGAAGGTAGGCCTTGGGGGAGAGCCTTGCGTAAGCTTACTCAAAACCGACATTCATTCCACAATTAGATGTATTGCCCTATAATTGAATTGAAAATGTTGCCAGCAGCAAAATTAATTTTAAAAAAATGTACAACAAAAAGCAACAAACACAACAATTATCTTAGGTCTATCAGCATTTATTTTAGCTAATGCTGTACTGATGTACCACAAAATCCGTCAAGTCAATTTTACTCTCAGCTTTATCTTAACTCCTGCATAAGGAATGTACGGCAAAGTCAGCAAAGCCAACTTTATTTGAAGTCGATCGAATTGAATTTATTGCTCAGCAAATTGAAAAAATTTCAAACATTTTTGGAATTTAAAGCTTTTCTTCTCCTTTTAAAAAATTAAAAAATTATTATTATATTTTATATAAAAAAAATAAAAACACATTTCCTACTACTGGCTTCTTTCAAATCTTTTTCTATAAGAAAGTACTTCACATTTACTGAACTTCCACATAAGACTACGCACTATGAATATGTATATGCTGTACTATGACGTTTAAATAGACTTGTTCGTAAGTGTATTCGCGTTAAAGCACACATACTTGCGTGCGGCTGTGTGTACTTTTGCTTAAGCAATTATACGTGAGCGCACACGCACTAGAATCTTCAATTTTGATTTTTCTGTGCCGTGGCCGTTTTTATGTTTGGTATTTTATTTTAAATATTTATACTCTAGACCACTTGCGGTACAGGGTATATTAGGTTAATGCGCTCGTATGTAGCACGCGGAAAAGCTTAAAATGGACTCATCTTTTATTACACCGATCCCTTCAGAATCATAATCTGAATTGATCTAAGCCTGTCTGTCCGTCTGATTTCTGTTCATGTAAATTTGTGTTCAAGCCATAGATCGCAATTTTTGAGATATTTTGATGAAGTTCGGTACATTGACGTGTTTTGATACAAAAAATGTGTTCTATAATAAAAAAAAGAATTGTGTTAGACAATGTGGTGTAGGTGTATTTAATGGCCGGGCTTGCTTGTTTTTAATGAATGGAGTTGACGTGTTTTTGAAGAGTTACTATTATTTTTCTATTTCGTTCTTTCTCTCTATTTTTTATTTTATTTTTTTTATTTTATTTTATTTTACTTACTTATACATGAAATTCGACTAAATTTAGTAGACGAATTCAAATACAACTTAAAGTAAATCTTGTACTAATTGTTTTAAAACTACTATACAATAACAAGAAGGATATGAAAAAAGAAGAGTAATGAAAACAGAAACGAAGAAACTAAAAACAATTAGAAAAAAAAAGAAAAAACAAAGCCTGTACACAGATAGCACAGAAGCAAACCCGCAAGACGAACAGATCCAGGTTGCAAGTGAACCCCTAACCCATTGCAAACATGCATAAGGTTGGCAACCGGCACGTTAACAACACCATATAATTTCCGAAAAAAAAGTGAGATATTACGAACGCAAGTTAGTTTAAGTACGACGTAGGAAGATCTCGCGTATTAAGCAAAGTTGCTTTAATAGACTTTAAAGAGTCCGATAGCGAGAGTGAGCGATAGACATCATTTAGGTTTCTGCAAACACCTCTGAGCGGGTTAAACAGCTCACAATTGTATTTACATTGGCGAAGCTTAAACAAGATAAGGTGCCTAGAGAAGCGATTAGGGACATTAAAGCCACCACCAAGTAATGCGGGGGAGTCTATAATACCATTTATTACTTTGATTAAGAAGAAAACGCCAAGAATAAATCTACGTTTCTCAAATGATGGTAAGGAGCAACCTATTTTCAAAGGGGGTAAGGGGGGCAATCGGGTCCCAACCCAAATTCCTAATAGCAAACAACAAAAATTGCTTTTGAGCAGATTCAATCGAATCTACATAGCACCTATAGGAAGGACTCCACACAACAAAGACATACTGGAGTATAGGTCCAAACACATGTACAGCCTTTTTGAAATGTAAGGATCATCAAGCTCCTTGGACCACCTTTTTATGAAACCAAGCGCGGACCCTGCTTTTCTTAACAAGAGCTCAATATGCAAGTTAAACCCTAACCTATGATCAAAGAGAACGCCTAAATATGTAAACGACCCGACGTCCTCCAACTTGTGCGAATCTATGAAATACTGGGTAATGAATGACTTCCTTCTTGAGAAAGAAAGCTTCTTACCTTTATTTAGGTTTAGTGTCATATGATTCGACGAGCACCATGCAACCAAATTATTCAAGTCACCTTGAAGCTGATGTGATTGCGATTCAACAGAGAAGGAAGAAAACACTTTTACATCATCAGCATACATTAAGATTTGGCTGGAATTAATCACCGAAGGCAAATCCTTAATATATAGATTAAATTAAATGGGTCCTAAGTGGTTGCCTTGAGGTACGCCTGACGTACCGGGGAATTCATATGAGGTGATGAAGTTAAACAAAACCCTGAACGACCTATTATGCAGATTAGAGCTTATTCGTTTCACTAAATGGGAAGAGAAACCAGAGGCTTGGAGTTTAAACATAAGTAATTTATGGTTAACCAAATCAAACGCTTTGCTAAAATTAGTGAATACGACATCATTGCGAGAGCCACTAGAAAAAGCCTTGAAAACATGACAAGTAAACTCTAACAAATTGGTGACCGTGGGTCGCCCTTTACGAAAGCCATGTTGGAGTGGAGAAATACACGATTTGATGGCAAAGGCCAATTCCCTCGAACAGTTTAGGCAAGACATTCAACTAGGCGATGCCTCTATAGTTCGCAACAAGTTGTCTACGTCCACTTTTGTGAATAGGAATTAGGAAACTACTCTTCCAACACGAAGGGAAAATATCTAAATTCAAGGAGTGATTGAAAATCTTTGGGATAACACAACTTAGCTCAACAGCGCAAGATTTAAGTACGCATGATGGAATTCCATAATCAGGTTCAGGCGTACGACTGTATTTCAGAGAACTCAACCCTCTAAAAACGTCATCTTCAGAAATAATCAAATTGGGAGTTGAAACCAAATTAGTTATCGGATATGGATAGTTTGCCGATAAATCGGAATTGGCGGTCGAAAAGTTTTGCCGAAAGTATTCAGCAAAGAATTATCAAATATTTTTTATTATAATTATTCTCCCTAATTTTTATCATACATATATTGTCTACTACTGTTGACGTTATAATTCTTATTAAAAACAAAACTTTACTGTACTTTTTTCAAATTTCATTCGTACATTTTCATCAATATTCAACTTTGCCAAAATGTCATTTAGACAAAATTATTTTTGCGAGCACGATTCAGCTCGGAAAAAAATCTATCCAATATTGGATCACCGGCTTTAAGCAAACGATATGGAAAGTGCTTGACCGGAGGTCTTTTTATGAACTGACGGTGGAATTGAACCAGGATGCTTTCGAAAATTTCTTTTCAGGATTGTGAGCATCCATCCTCTCTAAAGCACATCCTTACTAGTATGAAATCAAATATTTGACAGCTCGTCTTATCTCTATGAAAATTCTTAGGGATGAATTTGAGCACAAGGCAATTGTGAGGAAGACAAAAACGAAATGTTGGATTGGCCGCAAACTTTGATTTAGACTTGGAAAATATGTTAGAAAATGTGGCAAATGAAGAGAAAACTATAGCAATTTAATAACTAATGAGAAGTTAGAAATTAGGGAAAGTAGATTAGTTGAGATCCGGACGCAAACATATGTGTCAGGGTATTTAATATATAAACATGCGGTGAAGAAGTCTAAATGCGAAAACTGTTTACAATTAATGAGGAAGGTGGACGGTGACTTAGCGGGCTTCTCCGTGTTGTTTATAAAAAATAAGGAGTGAGTGTTTGGCTTAAATGGATTAGTTTACGGCTTTGTTTGACCGATATATTTGTAGAGGAAATGCTAAGGATTTAATTACTGGGGCTATCTTAAAACGAACGGATAAAGAATGTCCCTGTGTTGTGACGGATGGTGATCGCAAAAAGCATCGTCTCAATTATTTAAATAGTTTAAGTATTCATTAATTATATATCTAATGTGTTTGTGCAAACTCATCCTCTTGCATGACAACGCTCGAGCACATGTAGCAAGACTAGTCAAGGACACAGAGTTGCAGCTAAAATAGAAAGTTCTGCAGCACACAGCGTATTCACCGGACATAGCGTCTACTGATTATCGCTTGTTCAGATCGATGCAGCATGGCTTGGCTGCCACGAGATTTCCAAAGGCGAAAATGAATTGATAACGAATATCGTTCTTACGACGCTGTATCGCCATGTTGCCAGAAAGATGTGCAAAAATTGTAAAAAAAGACAAGAAATTTTTTTATCAATATATTCTGTACCAATTCCTCTCAACAAACATCTTTTTCAAGAGAACAAACGATCGAAATACATGCAAGCAAGATTTTCCACCGTTCATATCTAATGAATTTTTAAAATAATGTAAACAAATATATAAAGTGAAAGAAAAATTTCATTGCGTCTTTTTCCACCAACATTCACATACGTTTTTTTCATATTCTAAGTGAATTTCGTTAAACGAATTATGTGGCATTTTGGGCGATAGTTTTTTACCATCTTTCTGGAAAAAGCTTAGGCCCTCGCTATAGAATTTAGGGATTTTCTAAGGGGACGATTCAATGAAGTTTTTTTCGTAGACCTCGTTTGAAGTTAGCTTTATACCATTAACAGAGTTCGGTGAAAAGGGAAATTTTTAGTAAATTTAAATCCTTCCGGAACTTCGTTTAACAGAACTTTGTTAATGGCTTAACAGGACCCTATTAAGATTTTTAGCTTATGTCTTTGCTAACTATATTTAAATGTAACTTCGCGGTCATGCTGCACACGGCTTTCCAATTCTTCTACATACAAAACATTAACTTATACGATATTAATACGGACTTTGCGTCTGTTTGCGCAGCTTCATCCATCTTGACGCAAAATGTTTTTCTCACCTAATTATCGTGTGTGTTACATACATTGGCATCTAATAATCGTCTTAAATATAGCCTGATTCTGTTTCGCTTCAGCGACGATTTGCAGACGAAAATTAAGAAAGAACACTTTTACCGTTAATTAATGTGACGCTAAAGATTCTTTTTTAAAACAGTTTTTTCGCCAATGTTTACTTCCGTAGCGATGTCATAGAAGAAAATACTCGTGTCTTTCTCAGTTTTCCTAAGAATTTCATCGACTTCATCATCATTTGATCGACCACAACGCACCACGTCTTTACCATCGAAATTTCCGAGAAAAATAGAAATCGATTCATCTAAAGTAATTTATAAAACGACAACTCAATGAGTTCAGTCCGTAAATGCATAAAACGTTAATCAGTGCTTTAAAGATGCCAATGCAAACGGTTGTGAGAATTGATGGCTCATTAATGCTTTCATTTATCAACAAATAAGAAAATTTAATATGGGGTGCGGGTGAATCTTTTACACCTATTAACGTTACCCTAAAAAGAATTTTCAAAAACGGAAAAATTCTAAATTTTCATGCTCCATAATATTGGATGGGCGGGCCCGATTTTATCTGTTTTCAGAATATAACTGGAAATTTTTATGATGTACGTGTTGCTCTTTGCAACAAGCAAAACGAACGGAAAGCAAAGGTATTCACAGTTTTAGGTCTGTGCGTAGGCCTGTTGGCGTCACAGGCTTGTCCTTTGACCGGCTTGGGTCATTTTGAAATTCTTTTGCAAACTTGTAGACAATATCTTCATTTTTGCGAACGGCGAGAAAATGGTTACCACAGGTACTACATATTTGGACAGGCAGGACATATGAGCGGTTTTTGATACTTGTTTTTGTTTGTTAAAAAAGTATTGAAAAAAAATTCATTTTTGTTACACTATAATATTGGGCAGGCGTGGTCAGTTTTTTCCATTTTTGTACAGCTACTATAGCATTGCCATAGAATAGGCGTACAAATATTTGTACATTTATCTGCTATAGTTTACAAGTAGCGAGGATAAAGCCAATTTGTTATTCCTTTTGAAAAACAAAGCGTCCTTCGACCGATTTGACTCATTTTCGAACATAATATGTATACAATGTTCCCTTCTTCCAATGTTTTTGCCAAATTTGTAGTCGATAGTTCCATAGTTGAGACCCAGAGAATTTTTACAACAGACTTTGCCCAGACCGATTCATAAGTCGATGTTGATCAAGAATGTATATACTTTGTGGGATCTCTGAAGCTTCTTTCTACGCGTTCCGAACATTTGGACAAAATGAATATATCTCTCATCTCTCGGTGACGGGTGTAATAAACGAACTGAATTGAGGATATTGTTTCCGAACGGCGTCAATAACATTCCCCGTTATTCTTGTAATCGATTTATCTAGTAAAGTGGACGTGTATAATAACCTCATAAAGATGCCTATGTTTAACATATATGTACATATAGGTAAATATGCTCATATACACTCGTATTTAATATCATAATAGTGAAATGTGTGAATGTATTCACATTGAGGTTAAAGTACTTACAGATGAATTTTTTCTAAAGCATTCAATAATACTATGCATGAGTGTTAAGGCTAAAAAGCTTTCTGTTCACAATAATGACGTCATTATATCATATTCAGCAAACATCTCTTGTTTGCTGTGAAATGCAAATTTCTTTACTTCCCTTATTCTTATTAAAATTTATTTAAATTTTGAAAAAATGTATAAACAATTTTCAAGTAAAACCTTAAAAGTGAAATGGTTTTTCAAAGGAATTTTTAAGTTTTTACTTGGAGGTCGGGGAAATTTACGAAGGTGATTAAATTTTCCCTCCAGCAACTTTGTTAGGTGCAACGTTGCTTTAAAAATGTCTATAAATTTGCGACAAAGGCTAACTGAGATGGAAACTTAGTGTGAAACTTAGTGCGCTTAAGTTAATACACGCATGCTTTTATAGACAAAATAATTGAATTAACTATCGTGCATATGTAATGTATTTTGGTTGTAATGAAAGGTTTATCTTACAAAATAAATACATACTTTTTTGTTGGTCCTATTTCTTATTAGTTGGTTGTGTGCAAAACAAATTTGGAAACATTTTGCCAAACATTTAACTGGATTACATATATTTTCAAAAAGCTTTTAGCTTAATGCATAATTAAAATGTGTATCGAAACCTAATTACAAATTTTCAAAAACTAATGCAACAACTTGCAAACTTGACTCCAGTGGAATCAGAACGTATGAGCATTTTCGTGTTGCGTATGTGTAAGTGCAAATTTCGCCACAATATGATACAAGTGTTTGTATAGTGGTCCAGAATTGTGATCGAGAATGCCTTTTCAATATTGCGAATATTTTAATACGTTATTCTGTTTGCAACACCTAGGAGAAGCTTTAAATTTTATAAGAAATGTAAGCTTCTTTTCAGTCACCATGGGATTGTGAGCCGATGCACCAAATATCAGCTTGATTTTCTGGATGTGTTCTTCCCTTCTGTTACTCGCCCTTATAATATTTTTTCTGATCTTTCCCGTCCCTTCTTGAGTCTAATTAGCTCTCCCTCCATCCTTATCCATCCATCCAACGATCCAGAGTTTCTTACAGGAGAATTTATATTTCTTCCCAGCCGTATAATTGACTTCAGAATAAGAGAAATAAGCACTTGCTTATTCGAATAACATTAACACTCGCTTGATTCAATAATCTTAAGCAGTAGCTTACTTATCATGGCTCATCTCTCGCATGGATTCTTTGAGCTTTAATAAATATACCACTTCCTATTCATCTAATAGATCCCTTAGTTACCGATTATTGACATACTTGTAGTTCTCACTCCTTCGGGACCTTTTATCTTTCAGACAGCCGTACGAAGACTATCTCAATATCACAAGTACATCAAGCGCTTCTATCAAACGATGGTATCACTCTCACGACTCGAAACGAGCTGTCTTTTTAACGTTCACCGTCACTCTTAAAAACCGGACAACCTACTGTACTATCTAGATTGGCGTTGCCAAGTGACACTCTCAATCGAAGGAAAAATCCCAAGGTCGAATAAGGACTACACCCATCAGGTGGCGTGTTCTCTTATTTACCGATAGTTCTACGCAAATCTTAGAATATCCTGTGCTACGCTAAAATACGTACTGTTACGGAAATTCCAAATCCAGTTCTTTCCAACTGATTGATTTTCCCAAATAATAAATTCCATAGAGAGTGAAAACCCACGTGCACATTCGCGGCGCGTCATGCAGCTGCCGGCCGAGGAAAACGATTGGCGGAAAAGCAAGTTAGCGGATTACAAATGAAGCCATGAACTTAGGTAATAGTGATGTGCTTGTAAAAATGTATATGTAAAGGCTATTTGCGGAACGCAGAGTCGGTCGGACAAGAACATTTGAGTCCGAAAAGAATATTAGAGTTGAGTACTCGAGAGTTTCGCCAAAGTAAAGTGTAAATAGCCCTACCCTTAAAGAAATTTTTTGTAAATAAAGAATGTTGAAGTGTAAACGTATTTCCCTTGAAAAGGATGTCCACGCTCTAGTGATACGAACCGGCTTACTTCACTAGGCTTAAAACAAAGGGCGCGTTATTTTGGTCACCACAGATTTTCTATTCGTCTTCTATTCGTGCTACTGTTTAAGCTTTCTTGTAAGGTCTTGGTTTTGCTTACTCTTCAATTCCCTTAATTTTATCTTTGCTTCTGGCTTTTTTTTGCTGACTTTCTGTGCGGTCACTTGCTCATTACTATTTTTCCTTTCTTTTTGTTAGCCTTTCCGTTCTTGTCGATATTCTTGCTTCATCTCGATATCCATTTTTTGTTCGTCGTTATATTTTTTCTTTAGTCACATTTTCTAGACGTTTGTCTGTTTATCATTTTGTTTGTATTTTACTATTTCCTTCTATCAATGCTTTTGCCACTCTCTTTACTTGGTCTGTTAACCACTCCTTCCGTTCGCCTCTCTGTCGGCATTGTATTTTTACTTTCTTAGCTTCGTTTTACCTGCTCCTCAATTCAAACATTTTACCGATTTGCACTTTATTTTTCCCTCCATCTGTTCTATCATCTTTCCCCACATCTGGTTATTCTCCTCATCCTTCATGCTTTTTCAATCCTTCAGTGCGTTCCATATAGCCTCTTTTCAGCGTTTAGTACATTTTTAGATATTACTTTCTGTGCGGTATTTTCGCTTGCCTTCTTTTTATATCAATACTACTGTCAATCCCGCCTCTCGTCAATCTAATTACTCTCCTGGAACTACGTTCCATATAATACGTAAATAAATTATGTAGAAATAATTACAGTCGTTTACTCATAGGTCCACAACTTAGAATATTCCCCAAGAATCATATAATGATCCTAAGCAATAATCACTTGGAACATGTTTGTAGAATCGACTATGTTCTCCTTTTTGAGCTTAAAATTTTCAGTTAGCTTACTGCACAAACATTTTCAGGTTGTTTCGGGAAAACAGTTTTTTAGATATTGTTTGAGTTAGTCATTCCATGCAAGAGCCCTATGGTTCATTGAATCCCCAAGAGTTCATCAAGTCGACTTCCCAAGTTCGCCACAAATGGTTTTTGTTTGGAACAAGAAAAAAGAAAAATGTGGACGTGAAAATGTGCATAAAAAAAATAATAATTAAACATAAGTAAGGAAAAAACACAAAATAAAATGTTGATAGCCCATATGGGTGGATGTGTCCGATTTTTTCGAACCATCTTAGGACCATCCACAGGGTATACATGGAAAGATTTACATTGTGCCTGGATTCGTTTTAGTTTAAGAGTAATGAACACAAATTGCAATTTTCTGTTTGCTTTTGAAAGCAGAAATCTTCACAGTTTATATTGTGCTGTGGAGTCTGCTTGGAGGAACTTGCATCGTCTCTGTTTCAAACTTACAGCCTCTTCTTACATCTTAACTTACATCTTAACTTCTTAACATCCACAGACACGCACGCACGGACGGACATATCTAATTGATTCAGAAGTTTATACTGATTAAGAGGATAGGAGGACAGTAATTAGTTTGACGCGAAGCAGGATTGACAATAGCATTGATATAAAAAGACGGCGAGCGAAAATACCGCACAGAAAGTGATATCTAAAAATGGAAGAGGCTATATGGAACAACGCACTGAAGGATTGAAAAAGCATGAAGGATGAGGAGAATAACTAGATGTGGGGAAAGATGATAGAACAGACGGAGGGAAAAATTAAGTGCAAACCGGTAAAATGTTTGATTTGAGGAGCAGGTAAAACGAAGCTTGTAGAGCCCATGAAAAATCCTTTTGGGTGTTGCAAACATTTTGACAAAATGAATGTACCTGCAAACTTCGCCTGTGATTGTAAGCTAATAAGAGAAGCAAATTTTAACTCTTCATGGATTTTATTAAGGGATTAAGGAACGTACGTCATGGTCACATACCGAGCCGTTTCTGCTTGACACAGTCAACAATCATTTGCAACAGGCAACGGAATAATAGACAATCAATAATAGAATTTCACTTTTAAGCAAATTAGCTCAATTAATCTCTCTTGAAACGAAACAGGTCTCGAAACAATTATAACAAAACAAATATTTTTGTGTTGCAATATATTGAGCAGAAACTGAAATTTTACAAGAATAACTTGTAAACTTTAGCTAACAAAATATATATTTGGTCTCCAGCGATAAAGAAGCAGTCTACTCATAGCAGAGATGCAACTCACATCTAAGTTATCATCAGTAAAATTTTACTTTCACATTTAAGCAACAAATGGCAACAACACTTTCTACCACTACTTTATTGATTTCATAAAAGTTTATTGTTATATTTACTCAAACAACTTTATACATGTGTGCAAATTTTTATATATCGTAAGCCGCACTTTACAACTCTGTGCTTGTCATTTTACCTCTATAGCTAAGAGAAGGCATTGCACACGACGACGACATATCGTAAAATATGCATATTTTCCAACTTATCCAGTTTAGCTTTTGTCTGTGTCTGCATTCGTCGATCATCCAACTACCTAACAACGTAATAAAGATTATAGATTAGAATGCAAAAATTTTTTCTATTCCTAGGCCTTTCATTGACATTCACACACAGAGCAAATTAGACGAATGCAGTCAATTCATTAACGTCTATGTCTCAAAGGGTAAATGCTGAGATAAATTCGAGAGAAAACGTGCTTAAGAAAATATGTTTTTTTTAAGATGAGTACCAAAGTATATATTAAGAGTTGATAGAAATGTTAGCTTACAGAACAACAATGGCTCAAATCGACGTTTTGCGATCTGAAAAAACCAAAAGAAAGTAAAGGTATTTCAAAACCTAATCGCAAGTACTCCAAATCACATTTCGCTTTAAGGTGTAGGGAAAAAACATTCAAATGCTTTCGAAAACTCTTGCGTGTACGCATTTTATTTATTTTGTGTTTTCCACAATGAATTTATGATAAATATTGTTACTGCCACCCTCGAAAACTTACCAATTTATTGTATTGGTTTGTCAGATTATGTTTGCGAACAGCGTCAAGTCTTTCCCTATCTATGTAATATAACTAAAAATATCGCACATAGATTTTCAGAGACTTAGTATAAAAATATATATGACAGTGGTTCAAAAGAGAAAGAAAATTTTGAAATATCTTTGTTAGTAACTCGAAGCCCTACAGTGTCTTATAAAATAGGCAAAAATATTACAGCTTTAATGTTAAAAAAATTACTCAGCGTTTGCAACGTTGACCTGCTGTAAGGCGACTCAAAAACTATAAACTCTTGGTAAATATACAAACGGTTTTTGACCTTAAATTTAGGAATATTTAACATAAATTAAATAAAACATCCCTAACGTCGTATATATATGTATATAAATATGTATGTGGTAAAAGCAAATATAAATATAGTCAAGCAAAGCGCGGCAATTAAACATCTTACATAATGCCGTGCAACAAAACTAGTGGCGGCAGATGCAACCAAAAAATACCTGGATAGACAGAGAGAGATGGGGCAATTTAAGTCTGAATCGATCACTATAATAATAGGTAGGCCTATTTTAAGTAATTCTCTCAAATACGCGGCCAAGTATCAAATACTCTAACCAAAAAAGTTTAATACAATTCTTTATCTATTTATATAAAGTCTTTTTTTTATCCAACCAACTTTTTCCCCAAATGGCTGTTATGGACCAATTTTCATTAGCCCAATAGTAAAAAATAGACCGCTTTGCCATATAAAGTCTTACTTTTTATAGGAAATATTATATACGAAGGTATTAAAAATGTTGGCTCATCCGATCCAAACATTTTTTATCAATTTAATATTCCGAAACACTTTTACTCAGAGATTTTTTTGAAGAAATTTTCAAAGTTCGAAATATTTTTTAATATAGCAACTTGTTTAAGTTAAGGCGTTCTTGCTCGCAAAAGCGGTCCAATCTATTCCATTTTCGAAAGCGATCCGTCCTTGAACGAAAATGCGTTAGTATGTCAAATTTCGTTAAAAGATATTCTGAAAACAAAAAAAATTAATGAACAAATATCAAATAGACAGATGGGCTCAGATAGCCCCAGAAAGTGATTCTTAATTTGTCGGTATGATAAAAAAATGGTATCTTAAGGCCTTCGGGTTTTTGCATATCTGCTTAATATTCCCGTGGTACAGGATACAAAAATTGCACTTCTTCGGCAAGACATCGCAATGAGAAAATATCGTATTACTGCTTGCGAAGTTCGACAAAGGATGTCCCTGATGAGATGTACTTGTTATAAAACTTGGTGTTTTTTATAAAGAATTAGCACATCTTGACATTGAATACCTTATACAAATGCATAAGAAATAACATTCAAAGGGTAACTTTTAGTATTCATAACACGAAGCAACAAACAATCACGTATACGAAAATATGAACCATAGTTCTCTGTGTAAGGAAAGCATATTAAGTAAATATGCACTTCAACACATCTCTCAAAAAAAACACTTGAAAATTTTAAAGTTAACTATAATATAAACTAAAAATAGCCAGAGAAATTTATTGTTAAAATGATCTCTCTCGGTACACATACATACTCGGATGTTCTTCGCTCGTGATCATGAAATTTTGTAATTTTGTGCTTAAATTTGAAACATTAAAAATTAAATTAATTTATTTATGCGTACGCTGCTTACAACATAAATTTCAATTTACTAATAATATATCATAAAACCTTTTATATCCATCATCGAAGAATGAGGGATAAATTCATTTTGTCAAAACGTTTGCAACGCTCAGAAGGAAGCACCAGAGAATCCAATCAGCATCAAATTCTAAATCGATATAAACATGTCCGTCAGTCCGCCTGTGAGTCCGTCCATTTATGCTATGTCTCTTGTGAACATTCTTCTCACCACAAAAGTGAAGCTATCGACTTTAAATTTGGCAGAAACATTGGAAATTCTTACACGCAAGTTGGTATTGAAAATGGACCAAATCGGTCGAAGAACAAGCCTGTTTTTCCAAAAGAATAATAGGAATAGTTTTTGCTCATTGCTTTATTTATATAAAGTATGGCAGTTAGATATATAAAAATTCGAATGGAAAAAATTGACCACGCCTGCCAAATATTATAGTGAACCAAAAATTATTTTTTTTTCAATACCTTCATGAGGTGCAGAAACAAGCTTCGAAAACTCCATAAAGTATGTAAATTCTTGACCAGTTTCAAATTTGGAATGCACCTAAACATGTGCGCCTGTTCGTCTGTCGATCTGTCCCTCTGTGCAACTGCGTAATACTTGTGGTAAACATTTTCCCATTAGTTAAAATGAAGATATCGTCCACAAATTTGCAAAAGAATTTGGAAGTGACCTAAACTTTTCCAAGGTCTTTCCTACACGCCTATGCGACAAAAACCTTTATTTTGGCCACGGCCACTCCCTATTATAAACCATGAAAAGGCAGTTCTTTTATCTTTTCTTCTATCTTTCTAGGGTAAGGAGGATGGATATAACAGATTCGGTCACGACCGAATGTTCTCATAATAAATTTCTCTATGGTTTGTAAGTAAAGTAGAATCTTTTTTCCTGCAACCCCCAAGCGCTTCTCATTTTATGAAGAAATCTAAACAAATGCTTCTCACTTAAAGTTAAAGCTTCAGCAAAGTAAAAATCTTACAGACTATAAAATCGCCAAAATAAAGTGCAACAGGCAGCAGGAATATTAATATTTACAGGACATCTTCCTTTACTTCCTTGTTTGTAAAATTAGGTCATCAAAGATGAAATTTGTAGTTATCCAGCTTTTCACCTTAACGATTTCAGATAAATGAGTTACTATTGATTGTTAGCAAACATTAAACTTCAGCAGTATATCATAGACACTTTGAAATCAGTCACACTGAGCCATATCCCGTAGTTCGTCGTTATTGAGCTTGGATTTTAGACGGTTTATGCCTTGGATCATGGCTCGTTTGTGAGGCCAAAGTGTTCGAAAATTGACGTACCTATTCGATACCGCCTACTCTGTCGTAAGACTAAAGCTTAATACGCTATCAATGTTTTGCGTGGTCTACCTTCCCTCGTAAGAACATACACTCCATCATAGAGGGAATTTCCGACAAAATCAATTTGTAGAAAAAAGTTTTTAATATTCTTTACAGTGAATGGGTACCTTTCCAAAAAAAAAAAAAAAACAAAACGAAACTATAAAATATTCAGACAAAGCCAAATAATGAACTGTTCAAGTTAGCGATATTGTTTGCTATAAATTTCATCTTTGCCAACCTAATAAATGATAAAATTGTAATCATACATTTTCGAGTTTTTCGATGCAAAGAATATGAGTAGTGGTTGATTCCAAGATGCTCTATGGTATACGGGTTAAACAGAAGGAAGTAACAAAGAGCCCCTAGGGGAGCAGAACAATCCTTGGACCTAAAGCTAATTCACTCCTGAAGTAAGGATACGAAACATTCCCTCTCCTCCGGACTCCCAATACATTGTATCGCCGCAACTTAGGTACAACCACAAACACTACAAAATGGCCCGT
This sequence comes from Glossina austeni, assembly GCA_000688735.1. Taxonomy (NCBI): domain Eukaryota; kingdom Metazoa; phylum Arthropoda; class Insecta; order Diptera; family Glossinidae; genus Glossina; species Glossina austeni. Next base: position 768,913 of record KK502427.1, on the reverse strand, counting down.
GTGGACTTTCTGCGCTATTCGGACGGAGAATAGCTAAATAAATTTCCTTTGGAAGCTAAGAAACCATAGTGTGTTACGGATTTTTTTAAAACAGTAAGTAAATACCTCTACCCCTACTTGCATCTCCACCCGGGTAGTCATCTTTTATACATCTCGATTTTCACATTCTTTCAATAAAGCGTGGAAATAAATCTAAGGGGGGCAATCGAGCTATTTTCAAACAAGTGAAACAGTGGACCGCGCCCACAACCATTAAATATCCGACGGGACATTAACATGATTTATTTAACAAATGCCCAAAATAAGTCATTGTATAGGAGAAGGTCGAAAAAGTGAACCGTTCCGAACCATTTTCAATAGCGTTCGTCTTTGAGTCAAAGCGCATCGCTGTACTAAATTTGATCAAAGTATCTCAAAATATAGAAGAATTAAAACTCATCGTATAAAGCAGGGGACTTGAATGACTGCCATTATGCTCATAAAAATTGATTGTAAGCAATTAATTCATGTCGATCCATCGACTAATTAAAACAGAAGATATTTCGCTTTTGCTCTCTATAGGCAGCGTTACTTATCAACTAAAGATCTTCAAATCGTGATTACAAGTGAAAAATTAATGGAGTGAACTCTGTTCTTATCACATTACAAACGTGATAAATAAAAACTTAGTTGTGGATTTTATATCTTAAAAAAAAAACCCAAGAAAAATATAAAATAAAAGAAAAAAATAATTTTCAATTTATGATTTTCTCGATTTACTACACGTCCTGAGTTAGCATCAGCCTACAGTAGATATTCGTACCGTTGTATATGCTTCTAATTTTTTGCTTTTGACAATAGAAATATTCTCACATTGTGTACGTCCTTTGAAAAGCTTGGTCCTTTTTCAATGTCGGCCTGAGAAATTTGAATTTAACGGTATCTCAATTTTCATGTTCGAAGGAATATCTACCATGGACAGACACGATTAAAAATTTGATACTGATCAAGAATTTATATATACTTCACAGGAAGCTTCAGAAAGCTTCCTTTTGGGCGCTGCAAATGTCTCGGCCAAACAAAAAAAACCCTTCATTTTTTGGTCGTGGCTAAAAAATGTCTTTACGATACAATTAAATATTTTAATAAATTCAATAAGATTTCAATTTATTTCGCTATTATTGTCTTTGCTGTTTTCGCCAACGCTAAGTGACTCATTAGAACATCATCTGCAAGACAGTTGAATATGTCACCAAAAGAAGAATAAAATGCAAGACGGCGTCGCATTTAAGAATATAAACAACAAATTATTATTTAAAATAGACAATAAATCAAAGTCAAAAGTCTCGTAGCGTTTACATTTAAGTTCCTAATATAAATTTATGTAGGCAGACAGTCATGAGTGATATGATATAGGCACAAGTAGGCAGCAAAAGCCTTTTCCTAAAATTATGTATAATGAAAAAGTACAAATTTAAAAAAAAATGCTCCGCTTTCGTGAATGTTTTACAAAAATTTGTGAAATAATTGTAAAGCAATGAAAGTTGGCCAAAATCAACATAATAAACCATCGATTAAAAAGTAGGGACATCGCTCGGTGCCGTTGGCATTTCAAGTGAATCAGTCAACAGCATTTTAAAACATATTTTGAGCCTGAAACGCATCAAGTTTCGATTAGTTCCAAAAACCCTCACTTTCGGCAGTGGTTCTGCGAGACCATTTCGTTGAAAGTTCCATAACCATCATATTCATCTGACTTGGCCTCATGTGACTTCTGGCTGTTTGGCGAATTCAAAAGACAATTCCGTGGATAAAATCTTGACTCGATTATAAGAAACACAACCTGAATCGCAGAAACCTTTGAAAGCCTTTCCGAAAAGCGACTATAGCAACTGTTTCGAGGATTGGAAAAAATGTAGGCCTGAGTGTACAGTATCTGGGAGGAATTGCTTTGAAATAGACTTGGAATAATAAGTAGATTTAAACAAAGTAAGAAATTTATATTCTCCAAATTGTTTTATTTGATAGCCATATCGCTGGTATTATTAAGAAAAAGTTAATCCAGCAAGCCGCGGTGTCTAGCATATTCATTTTAGACTGAACCCATTTTTAGGCAGTTAACATATCTCCATTTGGGGAATGTACAAAATAGTTTTTAACATTCTCTCTTGCTTGCCTTATGATAAATAAGCGTAAACCCTCAAAAACGTGGAAAAGATAATTTAATCACTTATAACTTTGTGTGGGCATGGCCGATTTTTTCGAGTAATGAGCAAAAACCCGCAAATTTTTGTTAAGAAAAACGAAATTGCGTTCAGTTTAAGTTCCACTGCTCTGACCAATTGGGTCCATTTTCAATACCAATCTGCGTGCGGAAACCTCCAATGTTTCCAGCAAATTTGAAGTCGATGTCTTCATTTTTGCGCCTAGGAGAGTGCCAACAGCAAACACCACACAGAAATATAAACGGACAGACATAGGATTAGTCAATTCAGAATTTCACACTGATCAAGAATATATATATTTTATAGAGTCTCTGAAGCTTCCTTTTGGGTGTTACGTACATACATGAAAAAGAACAAAGTAGAGAACAGAGTATACCTCCATCCTTCAGAGGTGGGAGAGATACAATTAAATTGGTTTTAATTTTTTATCACAGTAGCAGTTTTTCTTAAAATTATTTCGGCACGTGAAAGAAGATACAATTCCAAATTGTTCTTCAATGATTATTGAAATTGATAGAGAATTTTCTTGAAGTTAAGTCAAATTTGTAGACATTGAGATTAGGAAGTGTACTTTTCTGAAGAAAGAACTTTAAAGCTCAGCGGATGTCCCCTATGAGTGCACATAAAAGAAAGGACATAAGGAAAAAGAAACCACAGGCTAGTGGGTGTGTGCTCAATAGATACTTGTTATGCTTTTACGGACTGAGCACTCACTACGGTCACGGTCGAGGAATACTCTACCGCATTGAGATTTGGACACGCGAACATTGACTTCATTCAACCGAATTCTGGCTATTTTTTAAATTAACAAAGACGGTTAAGGGAGAGCTTTTGGACGTGGTAGGATTGACGTGACATCTTTTCTTTTATCTATATTTACAGTCTTCCTGATGTTACGAATTAAAAGTACAATTTAATATATCGCTATCCCATTATGATGGATATAAAAATTAAATTTCTATACGCTGGCTTTACGCCAAAGAAGCACAAAAAAAAAATTGTAAATAATATCAATGCCACTGTTTATGTTACAATATGTAATAAATTAAAGCGACTTTAGGTCATGGTAATATATTTAAGAAATTTTCTTGTTGTCTGTGCTCCTTTTCTGCTGCCTTTTTTAAGGTTAATTTTAATTAGGACACTTGTGATGCCATATAAATTGGGAAACTTTGTTTATATTAAGTTAAAATTTTTTTCTACCACATTTTTACATAGAAAAAATCACCAATTATAGCATAAAAGAGAGAAAATCCTCTCGTGCGTTGATTAATCTGAAAATGCGTTCACCCGACTAACGTTAGTTGTGCCAACTTGCGATAAATGATTAACTTAATCCCGACGTTTTGCTTGTACGTATTTATACCAAAAGAGGTCACTTTGAGCCCTTTTTCCGTCGAATTGCTACAGTCGTCATGTGCGTGTTGAAATTTCACATAAGTATTCTTTGGGCGACTAAGAACTCAAGGTTAAAAACTAATTCTTATTGTGTGAAAGAAACTGAGACAACCTCGAAAAAAACCGACAATCTCTTCATATCTTCGTATATAACTTTCTATCCCGTGAAAATATTTCGGAAAATTTGGTATCTGATCCTTCGTCAGAACTATCTGCATGTGCGGTCCAAAAATAGTTCAGAGCAGTGTATTAATGATTCATTTTCAATATATGAGATGTGTTGAAAAAAACAGTGATTTTTAATTTCTCTGGTAAAACATTTATTTATTTATTCATCAATACCTATTTTGTCGCGTTCACTATGATTCCCCTTAGAGATAATACACTTGTGATAGCATTTTTTGAAATTCTCGAACAACTTATAATATTGCGCCCTTTGGTATCGCCTCGCGCTCTTTTAGCGATGCGGTCTTTATCTCCTTAATCGTGGAAAATCGCCCTCTTTTCATAGGTCTTCTCAGCTGTTGGACCAGGAAAAAATCGTTGAGGCACGTTTACAGTGTTGCTTTTGTATAAAAAATTACGAACAAACAAAATCAAAATTCTGCAATTTCAGAACAAAGCTCGCTGCCACACGCTTCATGCCCAAAACGTCCGAAAAGATTGCATGGTATGAGCCGATCTAATAATGGTTTGGCGATTCTCCCTAAAAACTTCATTCTACGGTTTCATTGGCTCTTGACGTGCTTGTGCGTCCAGAATGGCCATCGAGACAAGTCTTGGTCTTCTATGATTATCTTGTACCATTTTTTGAAGCTTGACATTTTCCTTCGTTGGAAAAATTTACCTTTAATAATAAGAATGCCAGGGTATCCCCAACGGCTAGTCCAGACGTCCTTGCCTTGGTGACTTCTATTTCTCCACTCTTGCCTAAAACCTAATCTCGGTTGACGTTATAACTCGACTTCTATTTATTAATTCACTTATGTTATTAGGCCCTAGCAGCTAAACGTTAAAATTAGAATACCTATACTTAACGTAAATGATCCATCAATAATCGACCGTCAATTGTGCACAGACGGAACGGACGAGTCCATAGCCTAAACACCTCGGATTCGGCCCCTATATCGTGAGATCCTAGGGGATGATGACGAATTTTTCCTTACCTTTATGTCTTACCTCGACGTCCGTTCAGTCAAGAAGAAGGAAGTCGGATGGTCCCTTGCCCTCTTCCTAAGATCGGATTCACGTTGCCAATCGATAATTTAGCCACATTGCCGTATTTCCAACTCTCTCCGTATTGGGCAATACAGGCGAGTATAAGCCTGCCACCTTTAACTAACGTTAACTTATATACTTACAAATACGGCTTACATGCACTTATGACAAAATTATTTTAATATGCGTGTCTTACAACAAAAAAAAAATTTCAATTTTTCCAGAGGTTGTTTCAATTTCTTCTCCATTGTTGGCGTGATTGTAACTACTTTTCAATCTTGAACGCCAAATCGATGGAAGAACGGAGGTTTGTACCGAACTACAGTTTCTTAGCATCATGTTTACGACCGCAAAGGTCAATTACAAATTACCCAAAAATTTTGGATCATTACAACCCTTATGACAATTTTTTCAAGGTCGAAAATGAGAAAAGCAATTTCAATGTTTGCAAAGCGTTAACAATTTTTCCAATAGGCAATTCCTTCAGAAAAAGATTTCTATTTCTAAGAATTTATCAATTTCTGTTAAGTCCACTAAAATAGTTTTAATTCTAATAAACTACTAATTGTTTTCTTCGAATGTATTTAAAATTGCTGCTACAGAAGGTAATATAAAATATGTTTACTTTTCTTATCTATCCTCTAACCTCTAACGGAGATCAAAGCACATTAGTGCGATATGTGAAAAATTGATGGCTAGTTTAAGCAAATAAAGTCTTTCTCATATTAAGTTTATATTGAATTTCTTGCACACACTCAAGCATCTTGAATAGTTCACTTCTACCTCCAAATAAAGTTGCTGTGATAAGCACACTTTTTCTTCCCCATGTACAATCACTTCCAATTTATTTGTGTTTCTGGCAGCTACTAACAGCTACTAACCGCAATCTATTTTCATTACCGCTTAAATTTCTTGTATTGATTAAAAGTTCGGTGTTGTACGGTTTGTTCTATATGCCATGAAGTCATTACACAGCTTAATAGACATATATATATATACATGTATATGTGTATATTTATATACATGTATAGAAATAGTTTCCCCAGATATACTTTATATATATAGGATGGGCTTTATAAAAACTTTCATTGTTGCGCAAGATGTTTTTGCAAACAATAATTTTTGTTTAGTTTATAGAGTTTTATAAAATAAGATATCTTGTTAAATGGGCGATATACGGATTTGACCATTTGTCTGCTATTAACTACCACCAAGTAAGCAGTCTTTTTTTAATTGGAGTTTATTGCAACGATAGTAGCTGGGATTCAAAAATAATCTACTTGGTTACACTACTATCCGTATTCGCACCTAAACTACCTAGAGAACAAATCTAGATACCCTTTTCTGTGACAGTTGCCGTCGGTGAACATGCGATGTGTCCCTATTTACATTACTGCCACCATGAAGGTGGACGCTGTGGAACTTGGAAAGGAACTTTTTTTGAACAATCATTTTCGATTTTTTCTCTTGGTTTTTTATTTATCCATGGACCAAAGTTAGTCTAAAGGAATACATTTAAAAATCACTATGAACTTTTTCCTTCACTTACCAATTTTAGTTTGGTGGAGCAGCTTAAATGCAAAGCCAGCGTGATCAGTCTGCATACTTGCGAATAAAAGATGCACGCCCAAAAAATAAAGTTTAAGGTACGATGAAAAAAACGTGTATTAGTTTTTTCTTTAAAGGCGACTTGGCTAATAGAAGAAGTCATTGTCTGGTAATATGATATTTCATGAAATCTATAATTAACCAAAACACAATTATCTAAATACCTTTTGTAGTAAGTTATTGTATTGCGCTGTTCCGAACTTAAACAGTATTGTGCTGCAGAAACAATTTGAATTTACTCAACATATTGGCATATGTATAGCAAAGACAGTCCCTTTTTTTATTTCTTTAATTCTGCTATACACTCATAATTTATACATATGTTGTACTGCATACCGCGCTTGTAATAGAGGGTATTTTATGTTCGCGCATACATATGTAGCACTCAAGGGTAATTGGGATATACCCACCGTTTATTATTCCGATCGATTCAGAATTTATTTCCCAATCGATCTACGCTTATGAGTCTCTCCGTATGTCTGTCTCTCTGTCCGTCTGATATCTTTCCATGGTTTTTGCATTCATTTGACGAAAATTACCACTCTGACATATTTTAGCTCAAGTAAAAATCCTATTGCAAATAGAAACACTTTTTCTACGCCCACAAAGTATACATGTTCTTGATCATTTAATTCTGAACATCTAATTCTGAATCACTTTAAAAATGTCCATCTCTTTGTCTGCCCAACTGTGTATTATCTATTTTACACATGCTCTCGTTCACAAAGCGGACGATGTCGCTTACAAATTTGCAAAATGTTTGAAAATGACCCAAATAGATCATAGAAAACGCCTACAACACCCACATGTTCGTATAAGCAAAACTGGGCACATCTTTGCTTTCTGTTAACACGCGCCTTTTAATTGCATCCGTTTCTCTATCCAAAACTCTCCCTGTAATCCAAAGATTCAATTTTCTTTTCGGATAGTTTTTCGGTAAGGCATTACCGAACCCGTCTCCAACTTAGGCGGTTATTCGATGTTTTCGAAGTGATATTTTTGACGCTTTATTTGAGGTCTGAATATTTGAAAATTCGACCTTTGTTCTGAGAAAAAAATTATTTTCAAATTTATTGGTTTTTCGCTGTTAAATTATATCCAAAAATTATAGGCTTTTAAAAATTTACTGCATACTCATGTAAATGCATATATGTATATTTTTATTTATCACTCTCATTTTTTTACTCATTTGAATGCAAATTACACTGACTGTAACCGAATCTTGGCCAGAGTGTGCGTATATGAATCTTTGGATATTTGGTGTTATTTGAATTTTTTCACATTTTCTTTTACTGCAAAATAAAAAAAAGTTAGTAGAGCTATTTTGATATTCTGCCAATGGAAAAGGCATTTTCATGATTCTTGATAATAAAAACAAACAAATGAATAGAAATTCACTCAGCAGCCTCTACCTATTGCCAACCAAAATGGAACACAATATGAAGCCGAAATGCCTATAAGAGGCGACAACAATTCAATACGAAGTATTCTCCCAAGTACAGCATTTACATCATTCTTTAATATGAAGGTAAAATGTTTGAAATTAGCAAATAAGAAAAAGAACAAGCACGAAAATTATATTCCTCCGCGACCGAATCTTTTATACCAATCACCGTTATTCGTCGTTTAACGTCGGGATTAACGTCCGCGATGTTTAATTAGATATTAACACACTTAGCTTATCGTCTTCTATTCCCCAAGTCCTTTTATTTGATATCCACGAGAGTTATTTTAGAATGAACGCATTTTCAGACAGGCAGCGTATCTTCATGGGAAGAATTTACAGCATAATTTTCAACATTCTGTCTTGCTTATCTTATGAGTAATAAGCAGAATACGTCGAAGTAGTCAAAAAAAAGTTGCTTATAACATCGCGTAGATGTTGCCGACCTTTTTTCATTTTTGTGTAGGTGCTGCAAGCGCATCCCCGGAATATACTTGCAAATTTTTAATTCTTGCATCTGTCGTAGTTTATGAGTGACGAGCAAAAAATGAAATTGTTTGAAAATTGAGATGGCCTCATGTCATATTGTGTTGTGACCGTGTTCTTTGACCGATTTGGCCCATTTTCAATGCCGGTCTGCGTGGAAGAACTTCCAATGTTTATGCCGAATTTGAAGTCGATAGCTTTATTCTTGAGACCAGGAGAATGTTTACTCCCGACGAACAAATGGACAGGCGGACGTGCTTACATCGGTTTAGAAAATGGTGATGATATGTGGTCTCTAGAGCTACCTTCGAGATGTTACAAACGTTTTGACAAAATGAATATATGCCTCATCTTTCGGTGGCGGGTATAAAAAAGAAAGTGTTATGCCTTTTCTACTTTACTATGTGCTAAATGCTTTGCAGTAGTTTTATTTATGCAATTGCTAAGCGAAGCAAATTTATGAAAATTGTAACGATAATGATGAAATTGTTATTATTATGGTTAATATTTCTGTTTGACTTGAAGTCCCGATGAAGCAACGACAAGTGAGACAAGAAGAGAGAGAGAGAGAGAGAGAGAGAGAGAGGAAACAGAAGATGCTTTAATGAAAACGAACAGAGGAAATCTTACTACAAAAATACTATCGTGTGACTTTGTTGTATTTGAGATAAATGAAAAGCAAAAAAAACAAAAAAAGGAAAATTCAAATACATCTTTGTAAATGTGGTGGCAAGCAGCAGCAGCAGTAGCATTAGCGGTTTATGTATGACTGACTAGCGAAGCTTTTTTGTGACGTCACTGAGAAAAATTTTATAACACATGCGCGTCAGAGTATATTCAGCCATTCGTTTGTAAAACAAATTCAATGAACAATAGCGACAACAAAAGAAGCGCCAATAATTTCTGCACTCATACAAATGTATGCGTAAAGTAAAGACAAAATATTTTTAAATGTGAAATTTTCAGTTCAACGCGGACATTGGCCCCTCGCACAACATAACGATCAATTACACGGATTTACGGGGAACTCTCGACATGGAAAGAAAATCTCTTTCACAGTAAACGCAATATAAAGTAATTTGTGTTTTATTTTTGCTTTTTTATTTTTGGGGTTGTTTTTTTTTTTTACTGAACTACATAGAAAACACACTCAAATTGTTTGATTCTCATATGCGGTTAAAGGCAACATTTGTTTAATGCGTCTATAAACATAAAAAAATGAATTGTGTTACGTTACGCTCTTTAAGAATCATAGCATCGGTTAGAGGCAATAATTTATAAAACTTGTGTACTAAAAAAGCAAAAATATATAATATTTTTATAGCAAATAAAATAAGAAGAAGAAAAATAATATCTCAGAAAAGTGATCGAAATCCAAATCAAAATCTATTTCTAACGGCTAATCAACGTCTTTTACAGAGAAATCTACTGAAAAGATTTCACTTGGATTATATTAATAATTACCTCTTTGTAAGTGCCATCTATGGATTAAGATATCACAAGAAATCTTAAACAGAAAAAATTTTTTAATATAATTTGTTTATAATAATGTCCATACAATATTTTCTTAAGGGCGCTTCATTTTGATTCCTTTTTGCTTTGATATTGAGCGAAAAGTTAAGAGCTATTTTTCGTGGAGCCGTTCAAAAAGCTATGACTTTTACAATTTATGTAAATTCTTTTCGTGACCCTATGGCTGCAGTAACGCTTTATAATACAAATTTCCGGTATTCAGAATCGTTATTATATCACAAGAGAAAGACTTAATGGAAAAACAAGAGCACAAAGAAAGAAGAGAATAATGCAACGTAAACGTAATAATCGGCGATAGTTGTTCATACGGAATTACTTGATTATGAGTGACGGTCGGAAGCTGATCTGACGGAAAGTATCTGACTGCGGTTAGTTTAGCATTGTATTTACGTCCCATAAGTGCTTTCAATAATACGAGATACATCGAGTCAAATAATCGAATTAGTAATAACTCAACCCCATAAAGAGCGATCTTAATGAAAAAATGTCTATGATTTCAACTTTAAAAAACCATGTTTTTACAAATGATAAAACAATTCAATGCAAGTAAAGTTTTATACAGAAGATTTTTTCACAAAATAATCATTATGTTAGGTGTGCAAATAAATTCTCGGTACGTTTGTTTTGATAAAATTCATGTTTGCTTCTATTTTGATCAGCGACATCTATTGGTAAAAACGATATAGTAATGCAAAGTATCAATACACACTGCGGTTAAATTCAATGACTTTCACCCTTGTCCACATAAAACTTCCCATCTCGTCCTATTATTCATTTATACAGTGTATCAAAATTCTATGTCCGATATTTATAACTTTTTTGGTTTGATTTGAAGAAATCTACTGCCGACATCCATCAAGCACTTTTAGAAACTAAAAGTGGTGATTGTGATGTCAATGACAAAGAGCCTGAAGAACTAAAAATTATTTAAGATGTACTTGTTACAATCTTAATAATCGATTAATTACTTACCTTTGGTCTTTTGCTTTTTAGCGGGTAGCCAGAGCTTCATGATTCCGAAGTGGAATAGTAGCTGAACCATTTTCTCGTATGTGGAGACGGATAGAAGTATGCGATTTGTCATCTTTTTCAATTCTAACATTCTTTGAACCACTTTCCAACCGTTTCATGGTTTACTCCATCTCCACCCCAAGTCAATTGAATCATTTCCATAGCTTAGGCTGTGTTTTTTTCAGTTCAAAACTAAAAGAGCCCACCGTCGTCCATTTCTTCACACTTTGATATAAACTAAACCATAACTGAAACCTATAACTGAAACGAAATTAACGTCCAAACTACGTATAGCCAAAATTACGAAAGACATGAAAGCGTCAGATGCGTTTTATAAAGCAGCCAAATAATCGCTAATGCCCAGTCAGTGTCTCCGGTTTCAAATATCAGTACGGTACAGTTTACATTGTTCGTAACTATAGCGGGGAATCAGTCCCTAAAGGCATCCCGCACACATACCCGCACATACCCTCTGGGCTGCTGCTTCTTTCTCCTTATGTCCTTTCTTTCGTCCTTTTTTCCGTATTTTCTCACTTTTTTCTGGTCATCACTATGGTGCACGAAAAGGGGACATCCATTGAGCGATGAGTCACATCAAAGAAAAAAAAATTTCAAAACAAAATTTATTTGTACATCCAATATTTATAAAAAAAAGTTGGATGAATTGCAATTTGATGGTTTTTGGTTTGTACGTATAAAGCATTTGCAATGAAAACTCATTACTGACATTGTTTTCATACAATACTTACTTAAATATCGAGCAGATTTAATTTGCAGCACCTGAGAATGAGTCAATATTTCGTTGTGTGAAATTATACAGAAAAATTAAAATCAGTTAATGGTTCGGACGGTTTTTTTCCGGGTAGGCTTGTGAAAACGTCAAACAAAGCTTACCTAACGTTTATTCAGATAATTTTACATAATATTTGAAGGTGTGAAAGTTAAGTCGAGCAAGGGATTTTGAAAAGGTAGTAACAACATTTAACAAAAAGTTCTTGCTTGCTATTAAGAGATAAATTTCAAAGCAAATAAGAAAATCGTAGTTTAGACCGATTTTAGAAAACAGACCAACTCAAGTAAATCTAATATGAAAACAAGTAAAAACGCTTTAGTGGGACACAATTAAATACCCTACACCACTTTGCTTATTCACAAAATGACTTTCTAAGATAAGGTGTTGTATGGAAAGTGTTCGATTTAGTCCTCGGAGAAAAATATGTTGGTGTACCGAATTTCATCAAAAGATCTCAAAAATTACGACCTGTAGATTGAGCACAAGCAAACAAGACGGCCGGACGGGCGGACAACCTTAGATTGAATCAGAAAGTGATGCTGAATCGATTGCTTTAATAAAAACTATGTCGATCACATGTTTCTTTGGGTGCTGTATACATCGGCGCAAACTTGGTTTATTTTTATACTACGATTAGTGGTTATGTAAAAAAAATGTTGAATTTTTTAATACCTACCACTAAGCTATGTAAAATACGTAATTGCAAGATGAGGTGAAGATTGATAAGTTGGATATACGTTACATATCTATATATATATATATATATATATATGAGAGACCTTGAATATCGTATTCCTTTCAAATCAATGTTTTATACTATTTGCCTAAATTTAATAATTCCCCTATACATATACTACAATATTTTACGCTCTGAAACCGAAATGAAATTTTAGGCAAAAAAAATAGAAAAAACATATTAAAAGTTTAAAATCATTTAATAAGAGGGGAATAACTATCGATTTCTGAGCAATCTCTAAGCAATGGGGGGCCCGCTAATGCGATTTCCTTTCTTTACTTTGCAACATAAGGAGGCGAAAGTGCTAAGAAAAAAATTGGGAATCTGAGCAATATGGCAGTTAATCATAAGAATTCCATTAGGCAGACGTCGGACAAATAGAAGTGATTAAATATATTTCAATATGGAGAGCAATGGCAAATGACAATTCAAATCGTATACATGCTCCGCGGCATTCCTTCCTGGTGGCCAAGTATGAGCCCGCCGGAACACAGGACCATTCCACGGGATCATTTATAGTCAGGATCATTATAGACAGACATACCATTTGCTCACAATCTTCAACGTAAGAGACTATTAGCTTTATTGTGCATTCCGTGTTGTAGATTTATTTTTATTTCATTTGCCTATCCGGGTATGTAATGTTTTTTGGCTTAAGCAACTTACCCGAGAAACTTATGTTTATGACGTAGGTTCACAAATAGTATATTAAAAAGGTCATGATTACAGTTAAACTCGGCGGCGTGAGGATTTATATAAAAAAGAAAACGCAGAATAATTTATTTTTATAAAAGCAGTATATAGACCAGAAGCGCACATATCCTTTTTCAAAACGTCAAAACGTCTGTATGCTGTTGATTCCCATGCAAGAAGAAAAAAGAAAAACCGGACGTCTTACTAAAGAAATATGGCTGCCCAAAATAAGAAGCCCCCCTTTTGGCTTCTCGAAAACGATGGCGTTTCCCAGGCTAACTGGGCGCCGCAATCCCGTCGTCAGTCACTGTCTGCTTACCCCTAACTTACTGCTACCTAATGGTACTTATTTTATTTATTTATAACCTAAACCCAACTTAGGTACTAGCATCCTCAAGCAAACCGAGGACACGACCTTGTCTCCTCACATATCTAAATAGCCTTCAATGCATACGTTTGTGCGTTTAGCATCTGTTTTTGAGCAAAAGAAACCACCAACAAGCAGTAAATGCACTTCAAATGCATTTAAACTCTGCTACTATAGCAAATAGAGAGCATTCGTCGATATCACTTTTTTTTTTTACTGGTCATAAACTTCCAAAAACCCTCAACTCTCCATTTAATAATTTTGATAACAAATTTTGTATCAACTTAGACAAAAAAGAGTGAACTAAATGACAGTAAACTGACTTAAAACTTATATTTGCTTATAAATTGATTGCGCGTTGAATCGATGGTTAGAGCTTAAGGAAGGAAGTTTAAATTATTTAAATGATTACAGTGAGATTAGATTTTAATCCAGTTAGTTATTTTAAAAAAGTATACACTTATACTCTCACATTACAAATACTTGCACAGATCCCATTCGCAAAATTTATATTATGGTTTAGTTGTGGATTGGTTCTGAAATCTAAAATAAAAATAAAAGAAAAGCAATTCTTAATACAAGGACCACATTTAAAAATATGTTATGTCCATAGTTAATATAGAAAAGAATACATGTACAGAGCAATAACAAAATTGGAATGAAATTATTTTATATATATATATATAGAAGTATAAGTATGTGTATTATACACTCGAGAGCAACAAAATCGCATAGCCCCTACATTTTCACTTCAAATCGAAGTATTATACATATTGGTTTAGGTTGCAAACATAACTTAAATTAAATTCAAGTACCCACTGTTAGGTTTTCAAAACCTTATCTTTGATCTTCAAAATGACTACAGTAGCAATAAAACAAGAGCAGTAAAAGTAAGAAGTAAGAAGATATTTATTTAATTGTAATTCAAGAATTCAATACACGAGCCATCCGAGCAAGTTTAAATTACACATTAGGACCACATAGTAAACCCAGTAAATTGTACGATTATCCCAAAAAGAGAATATAGGCTATTACCAAAAATTCAAAATTTCAAACGCAATGGTACAGTAGATGCAGGTCGCAGTCCTACAACGCAACTTAAAATCAAAGTTATAAACCACAAATTAATAGAAATAACTAATTTCCTATTTACACGATTATTAATACGAGATATCTCGCCACCTAGCCTGAACAACATTTTCCTATCTAGTCCGGTATCTTATGCCACTCTTTCTCAATGCGATTCGAAGCTCTCCGGGACTCGTAGACGCCGTATTTCTGGCTAGTACTCGTTTTTTCACCTCGTCACGTACGTGTTCAACGGGATTGAGATCTGCGCTTCGAGCTGGCCACGCCATAACAGGCACATCAACCTCCATCAAGTCCTGGCGCACTACAGCAACGGTATGTGATCATCACCCCGTGTTGTAACACGTTTTCGACTGCTTCCTTGCCGCTAAGCATAGCCACTGGTCTCTGGATACCGCTGGTATATACGTCGAACAGCATATCGGCTTAAAGTTAACTGCCGTGTCACTTAACTTTCTAGCTTTCTGCCTAGCTTCAACATGAGACGCTACTTCCGGTATGGTATCCATGTTCTTGTTCTGAGCAGTCTCGTATTCGATAAGGAATCTTTCAGATTGCGAGTTGATATGCAAGTGATGTCGTTTATATCCTTTTATACCTCCTCAAAATCGCGGAAACAGCGTTACGTGAAACGAGCGATTTTTGGTATTTCTCTTGCTTTGCTGCTACTGCGATAATTTTGAAGGTCAAGCGTAAGCTTGTTTTGCAAAAGCTAATAATACACATTTTAGTTTAATTGAAGGTATGTTTGCAACTTAAATTTAATTTAATAAATATTTAGTTAAGCTCGAATCTTAGCGGGTATACGATCGTTTCGCTCTCGAGTGTGTACACTGGCATATACGTATTATATATATATACTTATAAGTGTGTATCAGCGCATATTTTCATGTATATATATTTTTTTTAAATCACACAGTGCTCACATATGTGCTTTGTATGCATCTCATAGGAACGATATAAAAATAAAAACCCATTAAAATGGAAATAAAACACATAAATAAAGATATCAGGTGCAAAAACAAGTTGCAGGATATTATACCAAGACAGGTATATAATTCGCCAATTTCCTTAAGAGTAATTGTAAAGAGTCAAAGAAACCAAAAACTTTCACCGAAAAGCAAGTAAACATGAGGGAGGTAATCGGGCAAACCTATTCCTTAGATACCCTACACTTCTTCGCCTTATACTGTAATTCATTCTTTTCGTAAAGGCGTACTGCTCATAAATCCCTTACATGGAAATGCGTCCAAAGTGTCAGATGGCATGATCCTAATTTCGTAAGCTTCATTATTTTTGACCTGTTTTCGTCATAGAAAAACTAAAAATAAGATATAGATAAGTCCGTACTTTCCATAAGAACTTCTCCATATGGCAATAGACTTATGTGATCCTATTTTTCAGTTTTTTTTTTTTTTTGGTTAATTTTTATGTTAAATTAACGCTATATACATAAAAAATTAAAAATTACATAGTTTTGCAAACAGTTCATTCATGCCAACCGAGGCATTTCGTCTTAATCCAAATTTGATAGAGTTAAGCTTTATATCAAATTACTTTTGTGAACCAAAATTGGTAATTTTTACCACATAAAGGCTTATTTTTCATTTGAAACAATGGACAATGGACAAGCTTAGATCTATTCAGGACGATCTTCTCCCCATCTGTCTATCTTGTTTCTTTGTGTGAGTTAGAAGGTAATTCTAAGGTATAATAATTGCATTTTTTTATACAATTTAAATTGACTATATTTGTCACAGTTGAAGCTTGTGATCGAATCCAAAATATCTAAAGGTGCAATAACAAAACAAAAATTCAAAAAAACCCACATGATATTAAACTCAAAATATGTTAGCGTTCTAATTAAAAAAACAAAAAAATAACATGTAAACGAATAAAGGTACCCGCAAATGGTATAGCACACTACAATCGGTTGAAAAGGAAATTTTTGAAAAGATAAACAAATATTGAAATGATCTCATTCCCCTTTTTTGTGCATTTATTTTATTATAATATAATATTTTATTGTTAAAAATATTGAGAATGTTTTCTTTTTTATTATTCATTAGTTCTGGTTTTTGCAAATATTTCGCATATCTTCACCACTCATAGAAATTTAAGATATATACCGCATAAATTTCAAATCGTTATTTTAACACTAACTTATTTGCTTTATTGGTGTTGAACGGAAAAAAAAAATAGAAAAAAGGAGATTTTTGTTTTAAAGCGAAATTCTAATATTCAAAAGCATTTAAATTAAAAATAATTTGTTTATGTGTTTTTTTTTAAATTCATTATAATAATAACGTCATTAAGTTATTTATAGTTATTTACATCATCGACAAGACGGCATATGCCGATATCGCCGCCCACAGTGAAATCATTTTCATTTTCATTTTCATCATTATCATCCCCATCAGCATCATTATTATCATCGTCGTCATCATTATGAGCATCGGTTTGTTGCCTGGCTTTTCGCTATGAAATAGCCGACGAATTTGACTGAGGGCCATGTGCTTAATTCTAATATTTAATATAAATAATAATTGTTTATAAATATGTATGTAAAACAAATTAAATCCTTTGTCCGAAAATATTTATTTACAGCTTTTAAATGTAACATATATCCGTAAAGCTTAATAGTGCGTTTAGTAGGCGGTTTTGTTAAACATTTCATTGGTGTTTTGAGTTTGAATTTTGTTTTTTATATTTTTTTTTTAAATGAAAACTTGGCTTTTGTGTTTAGAATAAAGGTCAATAGGTAGTTGATGGTGATATACGGATGGAAATCGTATACTGGTACCTCTGTATACACTTTATATGGGATTTTCTGTGCATGCATTCGGTATTGCGAGAACAACAATAGCAGTGATACCGTTAAGCTTTCCCTGCAGCAATAATAATAAATGAATAACAAGGAGGAACTCTAGCAAAACTGACATTTTGAAAGATGATAAGAAAAATATAGTCAGTCAGTCAGTCAGTCAGTATTACAATCTTTGTCGCATTGCATAATGAAAGATAACGCAAAATGATTTTCTCTTTGGCTTAAATCGAACTTTTCCCAAACCTGTCTTATGTTTCACTCTATAATAACTGCTCATAATAACTCATAATGACCGCATTATGTATTTAGAAGAATATACTTCCGGAGTTGCGCCGTTAACGGACGAGGTCACGTTACGCATAATCTATGGTTCGATAATTCCGACAGCTGCCGTGTGCAGTCCTTATTTGCCCTTTCATGTATCAGAAGTATATTGAGATTAGGTGGAAGTTTGTTGCTATATTTTGTATACTCTCCACTACTTGGGATACAAGCGTGCATTAAATGAATGCAGATGTATGCAACATCAAGAAGAAATTGAGATACCGGTCGATTCTGAATCAAATTTTCAATCACATAATGAAACAAGACGGACGGACGAACAGGAAGTGATTCTAAAGCGATCTGGGCTTGTCTGTACATCTGTCCGTGTTGTTTACTTTTGTTCTACCTACTGTCCGCCATTGTTGAGATATACTTTGGCTGGAATTGGTCCACTGACGCGTTTTCCCCAACCCTATTGAAAATGGTTCCGGTCGGACCACTTTTCCGATCACTTCCTGTATGTCTCATTTTGAAAAGTCGTTATATGAATATCTGTATGGTGATGCAGGTTATTTTGCGGCAAGCCGTGGCCCACTATAGTACTAGATTTAAATTTATCGAAATTAAAAATTTATTTGTGTTTTTTTAGATAGACAGGAAGAAACTGACAATTCGCTTGAGAAAGGAGGTAAAAGTGTAGTGCTTCGTAAATTCGCGAAAGGATATATGTTTTGAAAATTTCAATTTTTTTCCGCATAACCTCTTTTCAAAATAACACGTTATATGAGGGGAAATCAAAAAAATTGATCGATCCAAACCACTTTCCATAGCGTTCATTTTTGGGTCGAAGAACGTCAGCGTACCCAATTTCATCAGAATATATTATCCCGAAAATTGCGACCCCAGGCGGACAGACGAACTTGGACCGAGCCAGAAAATGATTCTGAATTGATTGGTATAATAAAAGATAATTCTACCTCAAATCCTTCTTAGTGTTACAATCGTCTGCACATACTTAATGTACCTTGCACCAGAGGCGGCGTAGACTATAAAAAACGCCGTAGCATTAAAAATTCAGGCAAATTCAAGTCATGTCATTATTTCAAATTTTTCAAAATTTGCGTTGTACTATTCCCTCCTGTAATAAGAACGCGTAGTGACTTCCTCAAAAGTATAGGCACAAATAACATATGTCATGTTTTTGAAGTCTTCACAGTTGTGATTAAATGTTACAATACCAAAACTCATTAGAGGTTAGCAAAGCCATTTTGACGTCTGCTTTTGATTAGCATATGGTTAGTGATGTCTTAGAGATTTATTTTTTCTTAATCGAATCCTTTAAGAAACTTATAACCATTTCGGGACAAATTGCAGATTTTCCTTGCGAGTTTATAGAACGACGAGATAATTTCATTATATTGTATTGATCAGAAATCAGCATCATATGTTCTTTACACTATACAAAATCATACTTCGGCTAATGGTAACGCTCCGAGTTTATTTGGCAATGTTTACCGGGTAAAATCATTCACTAATTTACTCACGTGACTTAAGCAAAGTTATAAAACTTGTTCTGAAAGGCTCAGATAAGTCATCTATACTCAATGTACTACACTAAATTCACTCGAAACTTATTTCGTCCATAAATATGAAATTCAAATAACTTCGAAAGAAATTCGCTACATTTTTCCCGACAGAGTTTGCGATTTTTTACAGATAACGATCGTAGGGTGAAAGTAATTTCTGCTAGTGAACGAATGTATGATATAATAGTTTGGATAAAATGTGCAAGCAAGTGTAAGTACAACGAAAAAATCAGTGATCTGAGGTTCAAATCTCTAGTGCGGCAGAGTTTTCAATAAGGCTGATAGCCTTTAGATGCTAGTACGTTAGGACTTTAGTCTGAATAATATTAAGTAAAAAATAGAATTTTTATGGCTTTAGGCCTACCTTTGAAGTCGCTTGTGGTGGTTCATCCTGCTTTGATCATAATCTTTTTCGAATCAAATATTCCTTTTTGCATGCATTTTTCGCCGCCAGTAATAATATGTTTCAAACATCGCCGATGGAAGTCCGGTCAAACACTTCTTTTACCGACAAGTCATGAGCAGTGTATTTGTCTTTTAGGAAGTACCGCATATTTCTTCAAAAATGTTAATCATTTTCCTACTAATATAGCGTTTGACACAATTGACGAAAAATAAAATTACTTGTCTAAAAATTGTAGACAGAAACCTCACGTTTCAAACGACCGTCAGTGTAAAGCAATCCGATTATTGTTGTCCGATATGCATCATCAAATGTATTATCCCTCAATTCTTTTTCCCCAAAGCAGTAGTGTAATATAAGAAAGCTATCAATGAACGTTAGGTATTCATTCAGCTGACCAAGGTAGACCATTTTCGAATAAAGACTTGCACAATATATTCACGAGTGGTCTGTTATAAGCAATAATCAATAAACAAAAAAATTTCTTTCTTTGAGTTGAAAGGATTTGAGTTATAACATTTTGGTACCCATTTATTTTAATTCAAATATGTTTTTTTTGATCCGCAAGCGTAGCCCAGCAAGTAAGATTTACTTTAGTTGTAGCTATAGCAGGTCTTCAGTCGGTAAAGGCGTAACACTTACCGGCTGTCAACGTCGTACACGTACAGCAGACATTTAAAAAAAAACGAAAACAAATTTCTAACTAAGGATGTATATGCTAAGTTTTAAGTTGTGAGAGAGGAGATCGACGGGCTTATGCAAAAGAGGGACTTTCAGCTCTTTAAACTTATCAAAAACATACACGTCCGTTCATATGTTTTGACATCACAACTGTAGCAGCAAATCTATTGTCTCCCATTCTTAAATATAGAAGACTTGTTTTGTTGTTGTGGATTGTATAAATAATGAAAAACTGTCCGAGAGTACTAAAGAGTCCAGCAACTGCGAATACAACAGTTTTTAATGGAAATGCATACAAGAACACTTTAAACGGAATTATAAAAATCCTGTCAATGGTACTTGGAAATCAGCGAATAACAATTTAAAGAGATCATTACTGAGATTAAACTAAACTATGTTTAGACATTATATGCGATCTTTTAGTCCGATCTACTTAATTTTCTCGTCTGATAACTCCAACCGCGACCGCAGAATTAGAAAATATGATTTTAAAGAAAAGTCAATCTCTTGAGTCGCTTATACACATATTTTTTACAAGCGGAAAGTTGTTTGAAAGCTAAATCATATCTTGTTTCCAAGAGAAACGAGAAGGTAACTTATGTATGATATATAAAATATAAAACACAAAAAAAAAAAAATATTTTATATTAGATGTATACGTGCGTTGAATACTAAAACTAATCGACAAGATATACAAAGAAAAACGAAGGAAAGGGAAAAGTAAAAGGTTTGAAAAAATTAAATACAATATTGTTACAACAAACTTACATATAAAGTTATGCTATGCGCCCGCCGCCTACTTTTTCTTTTCTCGTAAAAGCACTAATTATTCATACACGAGCACACATCAGATATATAACGCCTATCATGTGTATTCATTTAAAAACACAAGAATGCCATACGTTCCGATAAACATACGACCGCCCATGTCCTTGTACATATAACGAAAAAATATACATAACATGATATATTTCTTTGCATTGCATTCGGTTAGATGACCTTTAACAATACTATCATGTTTTTCACACCTGTGTGTACGTGTGATTAATAGAGAATGGGATTTAAAAAAAAAAACACTTGTCGAGAACATCAACAGGTGTGACAATTAAAGGAAAAGAAAAGCATTAAATCAAATTCTGTATTCAGCCTTCTAAATTGTAGGAAGAGTGAACAGAGCACTTCTTTGAAGTTATTCCCATGTTTCACACGTTCATTGCAATTATAAGTTCCTTCAATCCATATATCTGCTTGCAACCTGAACTGCCTTCGCCAGAAGTTTTCAGAAGTACTCCCATAACTACTTTATCCCAAAAGTTAGAAAACAGGAAAACAACCCGAGTTAATTTCTTCCTCATGTCAATTTCATGAGTTAAAAAAACAACTGCTACTTTTTCTTCATGTATCGCTACATGCATGTTGCATGCGATTTTTATAAACCAATGAAAGTGAATTTAAAATTTTCACAAAAGCCTCTTAAAGTTCAATATATATATTATAGTTTGACGTAAAATTAACTTACATGCTTACATGCATTATATATAATTTGAAACTATATTTATGTCCCCCTGGATTGTTACTCTTACATCGCTATAAAATTTATCTTGTTTACGATAACAGTATGCGATTAGAAATGACTGTTAGTTTTTCATAAACTCTCTTATCTGCTTCGCTATAAACCTTAGTTAGATAAATCGCTTAGTAATTGCACGCTATAACACATATCATATAGGATATATTACATATGTGCGGATGTATGGGCTGAGGTAAAGAACTTATGATTGTCTTACTTTTTATTATGACGATCGATTCAGAAATATTTTCTGAACTTAATTTAGGTTTGCTTGTCTCTGTGTTTGCCTATCCGCCTAATTATTGGAGTCTCGTTATTGAAACTACAGGATACAAGTTTTGACATATTTTGCGGGAGGTTGGTATACTAACATATCTCTCTATTAAACTATTTATTAGCTGGAATTATTTGGATGGAATTTTATGATTACTCGGCATGTAAAACCTTATTTTAAAGATCATTGTACGACAAATTTTGCAATTTTCAATATTATTATATATTAATATTTATATTATATATTAATATTTTGACAGATATCGACAGAAATTCAGAAATGAAGAATTTGAATTAAGAGAGACAACTTCTTCAACATTTTTACATATAGTACCTATGAAAAGTAATCTTTTGTACCGCGGTTCATAATAATTATTTGATGTAAAAATAACTATTTGATGTAAAAATTAATTGCACCAAATTTGTATCACGGTGTAACTTTTTGATCCCATAGCATATAAGCGTGTTCATAAAAAGGAAGGTTTCTTATCGCAATGGAACGTACTTCATAGAACGCTGTGATGGAACAAAGTGAGAAACAAGAAAATCTGTGAAAGGTGAATTAATTTTTCTAAATTTAATTGACATCGGTTCACATTTTGGGCTTACGTCCATATAAGGGATTCCATGGAAAGTGTTACTTTGCATGAAAACAAGGTATTATTTTGGCATTTTATAGCGAAAGTAGATAAAAAATTTTATTTATGGTTGGTTTTACCCAACAGTAACGTTTTTACTTGTGTTTTTGTCACATAAACTCTTTATTAAGCATAAGAGCTTACGTGTTTTTCTCACGATTTTAAAGGTTTAAGTTACCATAAAATATTAGTATTTGATTACTTTGATGGACACTTTTCGTCGAACTAAATAGGAAAAGGAACTTCTCTGAGCAATACCGTTTTTTGGAACAAAACTTACTTTTGCGTACATTTCATTGCCATGTTATCATATATATTGTAAGCCTGAGTAGCCGAATAGGTAACAAGCGTGACTACCAAGTCCGTGTTAGTGGGTTCAATTCTTAAGTGCAATTGAGTTTTCTTTACTTATAGCTATACTGAGTCGATGACGGCATAACACTTACCGATTAGGCGCAATCCTCCTCCCTGTTATTCTATTTCCATTCTTCTTCCTGTTTCTTTCTCTTTCCTCTCTTCTTTCTGATGGTCTCCGTCCTCTGAGTAAAGCTTAAGGAAGATACTTTATCCGCTATTATCCAGTACGATGTAGTATAATTACGCCTTCTTGTGAATCACTAAAATTATACGCAGGCCTTTCTACTGACAGTATATAACCACTACGCTAAAAAGGTTAAGCTGCTTAGGAATCTCATATATTGCTTGAGCGAAACTTTACTTCTTTGTGGGCAATGCAAACATAAAATATAATCTAAAACAATGGACAATTTGAGGCGATATCCCGTCCTCCGCGGAAAGTCACAACTAATCCTCTAGTAAAAATTCAATCTGCTTTCCACGCACTCTCTCTTCAATACTTCTGTACAAATTTTAACTGGTTTCGCAGATTAGTTTTAGATTTGAAAAGAAGTTTATTTATTCACGAAATTTACGATCGTGTTTCGAAAGTCAGCATATAATTTTTTATGAAATTTCGTTTTTAACCGCTTGCCCATACAAAATTATTATCCTTCGAAGATTTATATTCGATTTCAATTGAACTTGACTTCTTCAGGGCCTACCTTAACCTCTGCAGCGTAAAATTTGTACTTCTTAGGAAATTTGTATACGAGCTGAAATTAAGACTTAAACTTTTTAGCATCCAAATCCATCCATCCTTCTCTCATAAGGATGACATATAAGAAAATCTTGAGTGAACTATTTAATGTCTGCAGTGAACTATTTAATAAAAGCTTTATGCGAAGTCTGCAATTCTCTCTAAGCACACATATATAATCAATTTCATAAGTAAAGATTAAAATGAATTTTGTGTATTCTTCTGCATTTTAAAACTCTCTTAATAAAAAGAATAAACAAAACTATTGTGGATAAAGTAACGAGTAAAATATTAATATCTGTTTTAATGACTAGTTTTATAACAAACGGCGACCGTTTACAGTTCTTCCCATCTTTTCATAATGCATTTATTTACGGATATATTCTTGTTTCCTTCCTCACTTCCACATTTTTTGCTCTGCTATTATTGTTTATAAACATTAAAACGTGGTTTTGTTCAATCCCTTTAATATGCTTTAGTAAACAGGAGATTTGTGTTCGAAAGCTCTGGGGAACATATTCTATTTCTCTCACTATATACAAACAAAAACTGACGAAACCGATATACATATATCTTGTAAAGTAAAATTTTAAATATCCTCTGGGGATTTACTTCAATTAAGTAAAGGATGAAACAGAGAAGAAGGATGAGAAAAACAGTAAATTTAGGATATTTGAAAAAAAAAGCCATTTATTAAGGCTGCACGGACGTAAAAGTGAACCAAGTAGGTTCCCAACGCAGCAAGTTTTAAGGTTCATTTTAATATTTCGCAATAGTTAAGTGAAGCCGAAATTAAATTCAAGTCTTAACTTTAAAAAACCAAATAAACAAAAACTTCAAAGGAAGAAAGTGAAAAAGGGGGAGGGGGGAAAGTGCCTTAGAAAAGGCAACGCAAAATAAGCTTATGTATAAAAGGGAAAATTACATAAGGACTTATGTTCTCGTCACAAAAAAATAAAATTGTTGAAAAATTATATATAGAATGTTCTAAATTGAAAGGTTATACGATTTGTTAACCAGGTTGTAACGCCAAGGAGCACGCAAAAAATATACACTTTTTATTAGCTCATTCTTGCCATACACATCTGTGAGTGTATCTATTCGTCCTTTTATTTGGTCGTAGTTGGGAAATATGAAATTCAATTTTGAAAGTGTATTACGGTGTAATACTGACCTAAAGACATTTATTATTAATTAAAATTAGAAGAAAGCAAATATCATACGTTTCAGGTCGATAATTTAAAAGCTTTGATGACTCGAAAAGATATACCCAAAATTTAAAAGTTCGATCCAAAAATTGTTCAGTTTATTCTGCCAACGAACGTATACCCACATGAGCAGATGAGTAGATAGTAATCGCGACTATCAAATCGGTTCCAGTCGCGGGTTCCAATCTGAAAAGTTTACTCTGGCTGAAGCTCTAGTGGAGGCATAACACTTACCGATTAGGAACACATCCACTAGATGCTGCAGCCATCACCGTCCTATCTCCTACCTTATTTCTTTCTGACCACCACCGGTCACACGAACAGGCGACATTCCCTGAACAAATACAAAAAAATGCTGTGGTTTCGCACAAAAGGAAATATAATTTTTTCACTTCATTAATTTATACTTAAAACAGCAAAATGAGATTATGCATTAGATTTGCCTGAGATCTCTTAAAGTATATGCACTGTACCATTACCATACCACATGAGTAGAAATTTGTCTATGAACACATATACCACTAACTAATGGGAAAAAGTGGGGGCAAAGGAAAGTTGAAATGTCTTAAAGATTTTTGTCGATATTTTACGATATTTATAAAATACAACATTGTGTCAAAATGGCTTGGAAACACCTTATGGGATACCGCTTTTAGGAGATGCCCTTGCTATTACATTCTTTTTTTTATATATTTATCACATGCTATTTATTTTTACTACACACAGTAGGTAATAGCGAAATTCGCTACAAGACGAACAAGCCTCACTTTGCTGCAGGTTGTATATGTACTCTCACTGAGTTATTTCTAATTTCCCGAAATGCGTTACGAAAATCCCCTGACCCCAAAAGTCAGTCTGTTTATAAATATCTGTTCGATTGTTTGTTGGTGTTTTTCCTTGAAACTTCAAAAATGGCAAACGTTAAAATAGAAAAGTGCAACTTATTGCAGATAACCTCAGGAAGACAACTTTAAGAGTGGTCGGTAACTAATTCGGGATAATGGTCAAAAAACTGAAATAATTTTAAAATAGGTCATACTAGAATATTGTTATACCCTACACCACATGTATGGTAAGTTCGTGGGGATGTATGTAAGAAGGGCTTAAGATAGACCCACATTTTATTATACCGATTGATTTGGCTTATCTGTCCGTCTGATGTCCGTGCTGACGTACATTGATCCGAGGATGAATGCTATTGGAAATGGCTCTGATTGGAACACTTTCTCGACCACTTCCCATTATATGAATGATGGCAAGGTGGAGTAGAGCATCTGTTCACGCGCCGTGGCTCACTATAATGCTTTTACTTATTTTCATTTGACTTTATATAAAAGCCTCGGGTACTTGAGATTTTGATTTGTAAGAAATGCAATTTTTTCTCAAAATTATAGCTTATTTAAGAAAAAAAATTTATATAATTTACTTTATGGTTTTTCGTTTATTACAATTCGCTTTCTATTCTGCAAATCCTTTTGTTTTTTGGGTTACAGCGTCTGGATCGGCAAGAAATAGTTAAATCGCTATGTTCTACCGTTCGCCAAATTTAAATTAGTATTACCGCATTTAGTTAGTTTGTCGCATTCTAGTTTCCATGCTCTTCTATTTAGTACTCGTATCAAGGGGACAGTTAAAGAAAACATACTTTTCCACTTTCTAGCGGCCGCCACTTTGTAAATTCATTGTATAGCCAGGTGTATGGAAACAGTGTACGCAAAATTTCATAATTGCATAATTGGAAAGTTTCCGATGTCTTGATCGTGATCTTTCCTGCTGACATCAAAGCTAGTTATTTTTATTTTAATTCTACTCATACATGAAACTCGACTAAACAAATAACAGTCGAGTTCAAATGACTCTTAAAGCAAAACTTATATTAATTAATATTAAAACTTAGTGTAAGTAAAAATAAAACAAATAAGAAGGAAAAAAAAGAAAAAAAGAAAAAAGAAATAAGGCATGTACGCAACTAGCATAGAGCCACACTTACAACCGGTACAGGATCAAATTGCAAATGAACCCCTAAGGCATCGCAAACATGCATAAGCTTGGCAACCGATAAGAGTTAACATCAATTAATTTTCGAATCATAATGACTTTCTAGGACTAAAAGCTAGTTTAAGTACGCCATTGGTAAGTCTCGTGTATAAAGCAATGTTGTTTTAATGGACTTTAAAGAGTCCGATAATGAGAATAGATGGTAGACGTCATTTAGGTTCTTGCAAACAACTCTGAGCGGGTTAAATAGCTCGTAATTATATTTACACTGACTAAGCTTCACCAAGATAAAGTGCCTAGAGAAGCGTTTAGGGACATCAAGCTAATAAAGGCAAGGCAATAACACGATTTATTACTTTGATTACAAAGTAAACGCCAAGAACAAACCTACGATTCTCAAGAGACGGCAAGGACAACAGAAGCAAACTATTTTCATGGGGAGGAAAAGAGGCAATCGGATCCCAACACTAATTCCTAAGGGCAAACAGCAAGAATTGCTTTTGAACAGATTCAAATGAATCTACATAGCACCTATATGAAGGAGACCACACAAAAGAGGCATATTCGAGTATAGGTCTAACCAAACACATGTACAGCCTTTTTGAAATGTGAGGATCATCAAGCTCCTTGGACCACCTTTTTATGAAACCAAGCGCGGACCTAGCTTTGCTTAACGAAAGCTCAATATGCAAGTTAAAATGTAACCTATGACCAAAGAGACCGCTTAAATCTGTGAACGAATCGACGTCCTCCAACTTATGCGAATCTATGAAATACTGGGTAATGAATGACTTCCTTCTTGAGAAAGAAAGCGTCTTACATTTGTTTAGATTTAGCTTCAGAAGATTCGACGAGCACCATGCAACTAAATTATTCAAGTCACCTTGAAGCTGATGTGATTGCGATTCAACAGATCGTTAAAGTACAAACTAAATAAAATGGGACCTAAGTGGCTTCCTTGAGGTACGCCTGACGTACCGCGGAATTCATATGACGTGATGAAGTTAAATAAAACCCTGAAGGATCTATTGTGCAGATAAGAGGTTATCCATTTCAGTAAACAGAAAGGGAAGCCAGAGGCTTGAAGTTTAAAGATAAGTAAGTTATGGTTAACCATATCAAACGCTTTGCTTAAATCAGTGTATATAACATCTGTGCGAGAGCCACTAGAACAAGCCTTGAAAACATGACAAGTAAACTCTAACAAATTGCTGACCGTGGATCGCCCTTTGCGAAAGCCATGCTGGTGTGGAGTAATATGCGAATTAATCGCAAAGGCCAAATGCTGAGTCACAATTCGCTCGAACAACGTAGGCAAGACACTCAACTTGGCTATGCCTCTGTAGTTTTCAACAAGTTGTCTACTTCCACTTTTGTGAATAGGAATTAGGAAACTACTCTTCCAACACGAAGGGAAAATATCTAAATTCCTATAGCAATTCTAATAGCAAATAGAGAGGATTTAATGAACTGAAGGTATCTGCAATAATAATGGTGGTTGAGGGTGTTAAATCTACGCCTTGCCACCGAGTAAGCGAAATAGTTGAGCGCAGAGCGACTTTTTAATGATTAAATGATTCCTTCAATACAAAATTTTAAGTAACCAAAATCCGACAGTATATTGGCATTTGAAGCACGGTTTTTGGAAATGGAACGCAGCAGAACTCAAATAATTTTCCTTTTTTTTAGTTCGAATTTCTACAGATTCTTTAAAATAACATTCTCTACGGAAATACGTGGGGTGTTTTGATAAATTACTTGAAACATTTTTGCTTGTAATACAAGGGTGTATTAAAATTCAGAATCCCCTTCTGAATTTATCTAAGCTTATTTGTCAATTTGTCCATCCGTCTGTCTGCCTTGTTTTCTGGCGTATTTTTTGAAATACTTTGATGAAATTTACACTGGGCGAACGCTATTGAAAATGGTGTAGATCGGCCCACTTTTTCGAAGATTTCCCAAATAACGCCTTGCTTTCAAAAGTCGTTATATGACTAACTGTAGGGAGGTGTAGGATATTTGGTACTGGGCTGCAGCTCACTATAATGGTTTTAATTGTTTCGTTTAAACACTTACCAATCACACAAAAAATCAATATTTCGAAAAGCCGTACGTTTTTGTCTAGGTATAGGAATGTAGACCAGTTGTTCTTTATTTAATTTTTTCCAATTCAAACTGGGTCCAATGGCAACGCTACATTTTAATATTTTTCAAAAAATTTTTTTTAATACTTAAATATACGCCCAAAAAGCCCAGCGAATGTTTATTGTTATGTTGCTTTTCTTTCCATCCAAAAAAATCCCATCTTTTTAAGCTGTTACATTGTGCTCATCCACTAAATAGAAGCTTATAAATATAAAATAAAGGGAGTTTTAAAAAACGTTTTATAAATAACTTGCGATATGCAAAAGTTAACAAACAAAAATTCGAATTCAATTCCCAATGAAGTCATCTAACGATTTAGTGTGCAGGATCAGTCAATTGATACACTTTTGAATCATAAAATGGTGTTGGATCCTTCAAATTGACTACAATGGGAATCACGGTGTTGCTCTTTCTATTCACATTTAGAATTAAAAAGTCTTTTCGGAGTAGTTTGAGAAAACCTTTGTTGATATGTAAATATGACGAATTTATAAGGAATTACAAAGCGTTTCGAAAAGTTACGAAGAGTATATAAAATATGTCCATTAAATCCATCAATATGCCTCTAAAATGCCTGGTATTAGTAAACCACAATATTCTCAGATAGAGCACGAAACGTTTCAGTTGACCGATTTAATCCACTTTAGGCTTTAATAATTCTAATCGTTTTTAATAAGAGAGCTTGTTTCGTTTTAATTACTACTAAACAATTTTTTCATAGACTTGATTTCGTTTATATACCTTATTACTTACTACAAGGCTTATAAAAATAAAAAAATCAAATAAATTATATACAAAATTATGTGAACTATGATAGAAGAAAAACTAAATTAGCTTAGACCTATGAATGTATGATATGCGTAACAGTGAATGCATGGCATCACACTTAAGCAAATATACAAACACCTATTATGTACGTGGATAAGTATGTATATTTATATATCTATGAAAATATAGTATGTGGAGAAAAGTGTTCGTCATGGTTATCATAGTTTAGTTGGTCTCCTTGTGTTTAAATGAAAGTAGACTTTTCCACTTTTGCCATCATTTTAATTATAAACAAGTAAGAAAGTTATGCTCGTCTTGAAACGAAACCTTGTTACCCACTACTTTAAAACAATGCGCATATATTGTACAATGTTTTGAAAACTATGGTTGTGTCAGTGAGATTAGATTGTATCTAAGGACTTTACACACCGTTTTCGGTGGCTCTCTAAAATATTTATAAACGATTTTTAGAACGACGTCTATTTTGGATTGCCAGTAAATTGCGGTCTTGTGATGACTGTGGCGACACTACTAATCCTTTGTTAAATGTGCAAATTTCAATTTTTAAGCTCAACTTTTAGAGCCAGGCAAGCGGATGGACAGATAGGTGAACAAAGCTACTAGCCAATCTAATTCATTGAGTCTTTAGCTTGTAGTTTCGGAAAGAGAAGGGCAAGGTTATATTCGCTTATAATATATTAAAAATTTCTACATTTGCAGCCACTTGATTATTCTGTACTAGTTTGAAAAGAAAAAAGCTCTTAATAAGTTATAATTGTTTTATCATTCCGCATATATAAGTGAATACATTATGTAATAATATAATAAGTGGATTATTTATGTTTGTATTGCACCGTGCTCCTTGCTTTTTAGTAAAACAAAATTTGTGATTGAATTTTAGTAGCATACGATATTTCGTCTTGTGAATCTTAGTAATATACGATATTTGGATCTATGAATTTTAGTAATGTACGACATTTGATTATATAAACTTTATATGCATTTCAGTAATATACGATATTTAATTCTATGAATTTTAGTAGAATATGATGTTTCGTTCTATGAATTTCAGTTATATACTGTATGAATTTTGGTAATGTAAACTTTTTCAGCCTATAAATTTTAGTGGATTACGATGTTTCATTCTGTGAATTTTAGCAATATACAATATATGAATCTATGAATTTTAGTAGTATACGATATTTGATTTGATTTTAATAATATACGATACATGATTTTTCATAGAAAGCAAACATCGTGTATTGATGAAAGGAAAGCAGCGCAGTGCAATAAACACGTGATATTTGAAAGCATACTCTTACACACTATGCATAAATCCTCCAGCTTTGTCTAATTTGCTTACGGATCCTTAAGTCAACCCAAATAATTTGCATTTTTAAAAAATTTTAATTATGAGAAAAACATTTCGGGTTTTGTTAGCTATAAGCATAGACGTAAATCAGTTCATCTAATTTTCGAAGTTAGTTGATGATAATGACAGAGGAGAGCTTATCCATGAGCATGGTTTTCAGAAAATTTTAAAGTTATGATCGTATTTAGTTTCCATTATTCGATTATTCTATTATTAGTGAACTCTACAACATTGATTTGGAATCAAGTGATTCGAAAGTATTTCTGAGCTGGATATAATGAAGGTAAGTAAGATAATGAGAAAGGAGGCACGACAAGCAAACTTGTAACGATATCTACTTATTACATAAGATAATGGAATTTTAGAATATGCGTGTTTAAGTCTTTTGAAATATCCTTATATTTAAGTTTTGTGTGACAAAAATTCTAGAAGAAATTCATTTAGTTTCTATGCCCAGTTGAATTCTTTCCGCATTTATGCACTTATTTATTGCAGGAAAGTTTAGTTACACTATAATTTATTTCTTAAAATTCATTTTAGCATCTCGTGTTCTGATTCATTTGTTTTGTATGCATTATATTTGACTGCAGTTTGCCACTAAAGTGAGTTTTTACGCTGTAATGAAACTTTTTCTAATACCGACCAATTGAGAAAATTCTTACAAATATATAAATACATAAATATACGCAAAAACTAAGACTTCATAGGGAGGGTATTTTTTTTGTTTCATGATAGCCATCGCAGCTTTGCGCCGACAATTAATTTTCGCCCTAGTTGTGGGGCAAGGAATATAAGTGAAGCTATGCATACATAAAAATTGCCTTGAAAGGCTTTGCTCGCCTGCTGGCTGAATCTTGCTTACTCACTCTATTTCAAATAAATAAAATCAAAATTACATAAACTTTCAGTCGAGCTGTCATAGCAATCAACTGGTCCGAGCTATTCTAAGAGCACACACCGCTGCGAAGGTAGTGTGAGATTGGCAGTGCTTTTCGTGCTGATTACTAGTATTTTACCGGAGGCCACTGCAGTGTTGCCACTTGTATTCACCTGAAGTCCTGATTTGTGAAAAAAGCTTTAAATTTGCTCTTTTCTTCGAGTTTGATTCACCTTTTTAACTGCAAGTTATGTAGAAGTTATTGTGGGCGAATTCATTTCTTCGATCTCTGCAGATCAACAAACTTTCACTATTTTTAGAACTTTAAAAATTACAGCAAAGCAAGAGATAATGGGTAAACACTTAAAAGAACAGAAGAGCGAATAAAAGGAAGACGATAAAGAGGATCGTGGTTAGATGGACACAAGGGCAGCCAGTGGCATGTATAGAAGAAAATAGGAAAAGACGCGCAGAAAGAGGTGTAGATACGCGGACGACAACAAAGCAGAAATGGTTATAAGTTGGCTGGCTAATAGAACGACAGTCTCGAAGCCAATAGAACGACTAGCAATGCGTACAACAAAAGTTTAAAGGACAGAAGGGCGAACTATTAAAAGAAAAGAAATATTGACGCCTAAAAAAGCATGCACATAATGCATAATAATTAGAATCGTTTGTAAGCTTCTACGATTGTCACGAATAAAATTGCGAAAGGAATATGCCAACGTTGGACATACAAACATTCGTAAATTACATTCGCACTCGTATAACTAAAGTGGAAAGTTTGCCAAAACAGTGAAACATGTAAAGCAATAAAATGAAAAGTTCGTTTAAGCTCGTTAAATTTATAACCTTTAAACGCAATCTAAGGAAAAAAAATCGATGAATAAGTAAAAATGAAATTTACTCATTTAAATTTAACAGAAAATAAAAACAAAAATTCTTTAGTTCTTCAATTACAAACACTTTTACAATCCTAGCGTCTCAGAAGTGTTGCAGCTTTACACCCGCCCCCATCAAAGGGGGCCGAAACATTCGCGCCGTCCACAACGACGCTTCATCTTATGGAGCATTTTTATTTTTGATCAGTATCAAATTCTCAAATGATTTAAGCATGTCCGTCTGTCCATTTATGCTTTGGCTGTGATAAGGGTTCTTCTGATTGCAAAAATGAAAATGTCGGCCTCAAATCTGGCATAAAAATTGTAAGTTGCCGCATGTCATTTGCTGTTGAGTGTGAACCTAATCAGTCAAAAGGCACGCTCATAATACAACATAAACTGAGGAAACCTGTTGTAAAAGAAACAGATAAAAATTATTTCTCAAAAACTGTAATAATAAAAATTTGTTACTTGTACAGGCAATCCTGCAGTGCCCCTACAAAAATGGCAAAAGTGGTGCACACAATGTTATAAAATATAAAATTTCCTTTGGTTTAACTTTTTTAAAACAGAAAAGGTGACATTCAGCTCCACCCTAATATAATTTTCTTAGCTGTTAATTCGTATTTTTAAGCTTTTAAATTTAATTTAATTTTTTTTTTTTGCAGAATAAATTTATTTTATGACTTCTTTATACACATTTCGTTAAGTTTAATTTGGTTGCCATATCAGTTGTGACTCAAGTACTATTTATCCTGAAAGTATATTACATCAGTAATTCCCATTAAGTGATTCGTTAATTGCTAGTAACGATATTCGAAAGCAACATTTAATAAGATTCCTTGATTAGAAATATGAATTCAGAGAATTGAGAACATACATAGGAACAACATAGGATGTGCATTATACAACGTGTAGTACACAGATTAATACTACTGTGGACAAAAAAGTTAATGAGACTGAATTTTTTTAAAATACTCGCGCTATAATATCCACTTATGGTATAGAGTATATTAAATTTGTGCGGACGTATGTAACACCCAGAAGGGATTTAGATAGATCCACCTTTCGTTACACCGATGATGAAATGATTCCGAATCATTTTCTGAATCGATCTAAGCCTCTCTGTTTATCTGATGTCTGTCCATGTAAATTTGTGTTCAAGGTAGAGGTCGCAATTTGTGATGAAACTTGGTATACTGACGTTCTTTGACCCAAGGACGACCGGTCCACTTTTTCGATCAACAAGGCATGTGTCGAATTTTATCCTAGCTATTCACAACAGTCACACCAGCCCACCAAAAAAATGTACATGTCCATATCATAGCACGGGAACTCTATTACTTCCTAATTAAGTCTACGGTGGCTTAACTTTATTAGCTAAAAGCTTCTTGCGAAATTAACTGGGACATTGAAATTGATTTCAAGGCTTGCGAGTCGTTAACCCCATTTATCAACACTTCCAAGAATAAAATCCTCAACATAAATCGATGTTCCTCCAGTGAGGATAAATGCTGTGGTGGTAATGTTACTTAAGGGACGCCACGAGAAATTTCTTAGGGCAAAGAACAAAAAGTGCTTTCCAACCAATTAAAATTGATTCAATATAACATAATATATAATATATAACAACATCCGCCTGAGTGGCCGGATAGGCAGACAGTCTCGATCAACAACTCAATGTCGTGGGTTCAAATCTCAAGTGCCGCAGAGTTTTCAATAAAGCCGATAGCCTTGGTTGCTAGTGCTTTAAGACCTCAGGCTTGGAAATTATTCTCTGGCTAAGTTAATAACAATATATAATACATATAATATAATATATAACGTACGATATATAAGACATAACATATTGTTACGAACTTCGCTTTTCTCGATACGGTCCGTATCATTAGATCGTGGATATTATTGTCAAGAGAAATGCACTTCAAAATTCTTTTAATTTCAAGTTTCTTTATTTGCAATCTATTTCTTTAAGGGTAGGATTATTTACATTTTACTTTGGCAATACTCTCGACTTCTCAACTCTAATTTTCTTTTTCGACCCAAATGTTTTTTTACGACTCAATGTTCTTGTCCGACTCAAATTTTCTCGTGCGACTGACTCTACCTTCCGCAAATAGTCTATTTGTATATATTTCTACAAGCATGTTACTATTACCTAACTTCATGGCTTCATTTCTAATTCGTTAACCTGGTTTTCCGCGTTCTCTTCGTTTTCTTCGTTCTCTTTCTGACAGCTGCATGACGCGCCGCGAATATGCACTACGGAATTTATTGCTTGGGAAAAATCTATTAGTTAGCATTAACTGGATTTGGGATTTTCGTAACAATATAGTATGTATTTTAAAGGCCTCTTTTATGTCATGTTTGTTTAATGTCAACTTTACACCACTAGAAGTAGAGAACGAAACAAATGGTAAGCCAACGGGCAAAATACGGAGTATGCTGTAAATGTATCTAGACTTTCCGGCCAAGCTTTTTCAATTTTCTTCGATTCATTAAAGATTTTTGAGGGTTAGCATTGCCGTGATGGAAGATGATGGGACACTTTAGTTCAGCAGCATACTTTAATTTTCATTGGTTGCAGAGAGTAGAAAGTGCTATGCTCATAGTGCACGGCTCCTTTCCAAATGTTTCCAACACAACATATTACCTTATCTGGCTTCAATCCGGAGTTTGCTAGCGTTCACGCAACTTCGATCATATCATTTCAAAGCATGATCTTTTTCGGATAGTATGCAATATACTTTTTATCCTCGAGGATTAATTTGTTTGAAAATGCTCGGTTTTCACAGACTAAAATTCACCCTAGCAGATTTTTCACTGTTCATGTAGTTTTTAGCACACAACTTTTTACAAACGACTTGAAGCTGTTTTGCAGTCAATGATGGTATCCCTTATCGATGTCGCAAGATTAAATTCCTTCTCAATTTTTCTTCAAAAATTTCGTTCAATTTATCAGCGACTAAGCAATCAGAGAGCGGCACATATTTAATATAAGAATTTCTTTTCATAAATTCCATGGACTTTAAAAACGATTGGTTGATCAGAAAGCTGTGCGTATTCAACATACAGATATCAAAAGTGGGAAAAAGCAAATCAGTCGCTTGCCATAGTCTTCCGAAAAGCATCCTCATCACAAATCCTATGCATTTCTTCATTTATGTACGAAAAGTTATTTCAATGATGGAAAACATATAAAAATTCTGTTAAAATATTGACTCAGCTTAAAAACGCATCTACTTACTTTCGTCTTCATTAAAAGATTTAAAATGATTCGTAACCTCATTAAGGTTAATATTACCAAAATGGCACTACTCTCTCCGTAGTGTATGATGTAGTTATAAAAAATTACTTAATACTTGCGACACTCGCCTCCTTTAAGAGAGTCAAATAATATCCGTTCTTAGTTTTACGTAATATCCCTTTTGATCTCAAAATTATGAATTTTTCAAAGTAAACTAAATAAACTATCACTGAAGCTAAACGTTTGTATCATAATACATATACATGTTAATTCTTTTCGCTGTAATCTAAATAAAAAATTCAAAATTGAAATGAAAAGCAATCTTTTCAGGGAATTTATTGTTTTGCTTGCATATCTTAAGTAATGATCTTTTGTGTTAATTTCCGTTAAAGTCGAACAAAAAGAAGCAAAAACGATGAAAAATGAATAACATTGACAAACAAAAAAAAAAAAAAATTTGCTATAAACAATTGATCACGAGTTACAAGAAAAAAAAGAAAAATCTTAAAATATAGAGCCACCTTCACTAGAGGAAAGCAACCAAAAAAAAAAACGAGTAAGAAAGTTATATTTGGTCGCGACCGAATCTTTTATACTCATCACCGCTATTCTAAAAAAAAACTTGAAAAATGGAAAAGAATTGACGTTTCCTACTCTATAACATTGGACGGACGGGGCTGATTTTTTCTAATTTTAGAATAGAAGTGAAAATTTATATCGTGTTTCTGTTGTAGTTTACGATTAACGAGCAAGAAACACGGAAAGGCTTTGCCTTTGCTTTGTTCACAATTCGTGTAGTATAGGCGTGCGGGCTTTATAGGCGTCCCCTCTTACCGGTTTGCGTCAATTACAATTTCCTCTGCAAATTTGTAAGCGATATCTTAAATTTTGCCACAGATAACACAGTTGGCCAGCCGAATGGAGGCACGCGCTTAGTGGCATTCCGTATTTGAAACTGGTCAAGAACTAATACACTTTACGGGGTTTTTCAAGCTTGCCTCTGCTCTTTATTAGGATATTGGAAAAAAACTACACTTTGATGCACTGCAATATTCGCTAGGTTCGGTCAACTTTTCGCATTTTGTATTTTAGCATCGCCCTTACAATATACATTTAAATTTTTATGGATTATGAAAAGCGCAGGTGCTCTCACTTTACGTGGCACTGTAGGTGTGTCCTTCGATGGATTTGGCTCACTTACAATAACAAGCTGCAAGCAAGCAGGGAAAACAAATTTGAAGTCGACGGCTTCGATTAAGATTCCAGGAGGATGTTTACAACAGATATTTCATAGACGGACGGACAGACATGTCTAAATCGTTTAAGAATTTGATGCTGATCGAGAATATATATACTTTGGTGGGACCTCAGAAGCTTCCTTCTGGGCGCTGTGAACGTTTTCACAAAATAAATATATCTCTCAGCTTTCAGTTACGGGTATAAAAATCAAATGCATCGCAGAAAAAAAACAACTGATTTGAATTGGTTTGGTTTTGTTTTTCTTTTTATTGTGTTTATTTTTATCTTTTTTTTTTCTCTCACAATTTTTCATCTTAAAGTATTTTTATAGTTTCTTTAATATTTTTAACCGTAATGTTTGTTCGTTGGTTTGTTTGCATTACATACTCACAAGTGGGGGTGACCTAGTTTGATACGTTTATTATTTATTTATTGCATAGCATATGTGACTATTTTAAAGACCAACACTATGGCGTTAAAATCAACAAGAAAAAAAAAACTTTCATATTTTGTAATTTCTCACATACGGTTTTTGCTTGGCATGTGGCAGTGCATTTTAAACAAAATTGAAACGAAAACAAAACAAACACAAATAAAAAAGAAAACCAAAATGAAAATGAAATAAAAAATTATTTTATTGTTTAAGAAAACTTGCTTATATGTGATTTTTAGTTTTTGAAAATAATCATGCTTCTAAAAATAACCATAAAAAAAGGAGAAAAAAAAAACAATAAGAATTATTTGCAAACAAAAAACTGCTTTTTTTACTGATTTTCATTTTGAACTTTTTTTCTTTTCTTCATGTTTCATTATTTTGTAGATTGATTGAATTTGATATAAATGCAAATCGGCAGACGCTAAATGCTTGAGTAGAAAATTTCTAGTAGTTAAAAACGCTGTAGAATTTTTGTATGCACAGTTATATATATATATATATATATATGAGTGTGAGTGCGTTGGGCATTGCATTGATAAAGCATTGAAACAAAATTGAAAAATTTTAAATACGAAAATTCTAAAATGGCCGACGATACAATCGCAATGCGGATGCAGAAGAAAACACGCAGCGCTTCCATATGTGCAACCAGTGGTAGTCTAGATAATGCTTTGCATACTATGCCATCGGGTAGTAATACGCCCGAAAACGCAGGCACACCCAGCTACAGACGCCGTAGACCAGCAACACGTTCCCAGAGTGCCAGAATAACAGCCACAGCCAATAGATCGGTAAGTAAAACGCAACAGAGCGAATTTAATCAAGCGCTGTGCACAACACATGTTACATAACACGAGGTAAGTGTAATGTTAAGTGAATATGATATAAATCTTCCCGCTTTTACGCCTTAATTTATAATTCAATTATATATTTTAATTTTACAAACTACGATTAATCGAATATCGAATATTAAAATCATTGCAGAAGAAAGGAATAGTTGTTTGCCCTTTTAACCTTCAACTATCATTACAAAGAAGTTTCTTTAGAAGCGCTTTGGTTTTACAAGACTACGCTTTGGAACCATTAAATTTTAATTTAGGTTTTGTATCCGTTTTGCTTCTTGCGGTTTCATTTTTATTGGATTTTAGTTTTACACGTTTTCGGTTTTACAGTATTTTTCCACAACATTTTTACACAAATTCCCTTTGCACGGCTCCCTTTTCACACTATTCTCGAAATGATGAATGCATGTAAATAGTTGAATGATTGAATGAATGACGAAAATGTTCTTTGGGGCTTTACATCACTTCTGATATATATTAAGTTTGGTATGAGGATATGTTAAGGTTGCACGAATGTATGGAACACAGAAAGACTTGAGATAAACCTACTTTTTATTATATCAATCGAAACAGAAAGTGATTCCGAATCGGCTTCAGATTGTCTGTCCGCCTGTTCGCCTGTCCTTCTTGTTTTTTTGTATTCAACTTACAGGATGCAATTTTTGTGATGTTTTAATCGATATTTTTAAAATAAACTTGGGCTCTGTATAGATATTGAAAAGTCTTTCAAGAATGGTTTCAGTTTTAAAGAAAAACTTGGTATCCATAGGAATGCGTATTGTTACAGAAAAAAGAAAAGTCGTTGTGCCGCCATTTTGTTCACAAAAGACAAGTGAAAACAATATGGACCGAATACACATATATATAAATACCACAATGTCTAACAGGTATCTTATTTTTGCCATAGAACAAAAAAATTTTACCATTTTTTTATAGGAACTTCCTATTATGAAACTGTGCACCAAAAGTTAGACCTCCTTGCAAATGGAGGCTTTCGTTCTTAACTTAAACTTTTAACTTAAACTTTTCTGCCACAAAAAACAAAAATTTCCTCGCAATTCTTTATACAGGATAGGATCCAAAAATAGGCCAAGTTTTGTAGAGTTAATTTTTATATCAAATTACTATTCTGGATCAATTACCGTCATAACATATCAAAATTTAAACTTCTCTGCCTTTGGTAGTATCCGAAAATAGTTATTACTGTTATGATTTTATTTTCATCACGAAGCATGTAAAATTAGACCATATAGTTTTATTGCATCGAAACGACCGGTGTAATAAAAGGTGGGTCTATCTTAAGCGCTTCTGCATGTTACATATGTCCGCACAAACTTAATATACCATGTGCCACTTGTGGTGAAGGGTAATATCAGCAGAAGGTTGTTTCTAAATAGTTCAAGTGATGCAAGAAGATTTCTTCCGATACATATTGATTGGTCTCTCGTATTTAAATTCAAAAAAACAGGCCCTAATCTCTTGTGCTGTTAAGATAACTTTACACCTTAGCTGATTAACGTTCTCTCAGAGCTCTTTTGCCTTGTAGTTTGTAGCAAGTAAATTAAAGTGTTTTACTTGTCGTTACCCATTGCGTGAATGTAATATTACTAGAATATTTTCAACGTGGGAGAAATCACAACTTGTCCTTATCCTTTTCCCATAGATTTATACAAGCAATCTAAGGATATTTGATCTAGATTTCTGCTATAAAAAGTTTGCTCTTCCATTTACAGTTTGTCTTCTATTCTTCTGTCAGCTGTTGTTCTTATCACTGTTTTAGTAACGTTAGCGACAACTACTATTATTTTCCTATACCTGCACTCATTTGTATATATATATGTATATATGCATTATATAAATTTGATTTAAAATCAACCATACCATAAATTTTAAATACGCAATCCCCTCTTTTACTTACACGCGTACGACTGTATGAGTATTTGTTCCCCTTCCCTTTCACCTTTTAAGGACGCAATGTTTAAAATTGCTTCATTGCGATTTTTCTTTGTGCTTATGCTTGATAACGGGAAGCACATTCTTAATGGTTAAGAAAAACAAGAGAGAGAATTTTTTCTCTCCCCTTTGCTTTATTTGCCTGGAGGGTACTATGCAAAGAGCAATTTCCGACATTCTGTTCAACAAAGATGTACGAATATATGTTCTATTTTACATTCCATACACATGTACGTGCAAGTATATGAATTCCATTTATATTATAACGAAAAACACCTGCGGTATACGGTATCTAAAGGATGTGGTTGCCGCATCACAATCTTATTTAAGAAAATTATTTATTTTACGCAAAGACTTCATTGCTTGAATTAGATAAAATAGCCACGAAAGTAATTATGATATTTGAAACTCACCGAGAGGCCACGCAAAGCCAATACGATGAGTGATAAGAAAGAAAATTATTTTCGTCTGTGGCCTAATTTTCTATGCTCATCACCTTTGTTTTAAAAAAAAAAAAGTCGAAAATGATTAAATTTCTATACTCTACAATATTGGGAGTGGTCGATTTGGTCAGGTCGGAGTGGTCAACTGGAAAAGTGGTTGCCACGGACAAACGAACATGCTTAGATCGATTCAGAATTTGATGTCAGTCAAGAACGTATACACTTTATGCGCGCTCTGAAGCTTTCTTTCGGTGTTTGTAGACCTTTTCATGCAATGAATATATCTCGATCCTTCGGTCTTAGACATAACACTTTCAAAAAGCAACATTTTCATAAATAATATGCAAAATTATGAGCACTGCTCTCCTCGCGACTGCTGTAGCAGATTTGATAGTAAGTCACTTAAATACACTTGCAAGGTGAAGTTGAGAAAATGCTTATCACTATTGGAGAAAAGAAAAGAAATTGACAAGTACGAAAGCCGTATTCGGCGGGGGCCGAATCTCCTACACACCGACCACCGATACTTTACGCATTCTATTCTCCAAGTTCGTTTATTTGATACCCACATCGCTTGTATTATTCAGAAAAATATAATCCACCAGGTTGCTCTAGAGTTAACCCATTTTTAGGCAGACAATATATCTTCATTGGAGGAATAAGATGGTTTTCAACTTTCTGTGTTGTTTGCCGTATAATAAATAAGCACAAAACCTCAAATAAGAAAATTTAATCGCTTGTAACTTTGTGTGGGCATGGCCAATTTCTCCTATTTTTGCATTTGAAAGAGCAGAATGCTTCGCAAAGTAAATGTGGATAATTTTAGCCGAAGCGAAGTTGTGTTCACTTTATGCTCCAGTGCGGGCTTTTACTCCGAACGAATTGCGTAATTTTCACTACCAACCTGCGTACAAAAGCTTCCAATGTTTCTTCCAATGATATCTTCATTTTTGCGACCAGGAGAGTGCCAACACCAAGCATCACGCAGACACAGAGATGGACAGACATGGTTAAATCAATTCAGAATTTCATTCTGATCAAGAATATATAGCGTCTCTGAAGCTTCCATTTGGGTGTTACACACATAAGTACACCCCCATCTTACAGTGGTGGTTATAAAAATCAGATGTATTTGTCCTTTCATTCTACCCGATAATTTTATCACAATAGAATATAAATTAATTTAGGATCGTTCGCGTTATTCCGAAATGACCATCCTTGTGGAGATAGAAGGACAATCGAACCGTCCTTCCCGGATGGGCTGATATTATGCCTTGAGCAACTCCACACCCTGCACATTCTACATTCTACAATCTTCTTCGGTCCATAATTTTGTGTGGGAGACCCCCGAATTTTTATCGTCTCTTTATAGTAGTTTATGAGTAATGATTTAGAAAGCAAAGATGGTCCCACTCTACGTTGCACTTTAAGTGCGTTCTTTCACCGATTTGGGCCATTTTCAATATCAAGCTTCGTGCAAAAACGTTCAGCGTGTCTGCTGAATTTAAAAATTATATCTTTATTAGTGCGAACGGGGGAATGTTGATCACAAATAATTCACAAATTGACAGATGGAACCATTAGATGCTCATATTTATTTATTCATTTATCTATAGCCAATACGCGTTCAACCGATTTAAGCAACACTTTAAGATGAAAGCCTTAAACAAAGTTTAAAGCAAACAGTTCAAGTACACTTGGACTTAAAATACTAACGCTTAAAACTTCTTCTTCTCTTATAGAGAAGAACATCGATCAGAAGGTTTATCACATGCAACAAAAAAGTTCAAAGTAAATGGTTTACAACATTTTGACGCTTCAGATATTCAGAAGCGAACACAAGCCTGAGTAACTAATTTATAAAGTTACTGCAAAGCATGGTCTACCGGACTAAAATAATAGGCTTGTAGCCTAAAGAAAAGTTTGTGGCGTTTTAAATATAGATGATTTAGAACAATGATATCAAGCCATGTTATAGCGCCCATAGCAGATAACACTATATATAGATAGTTAAAAATCAAACATGGTGACGTTTGTAAATTCTAAAAGATGAAGAAAAATAATTCGACTCGTAGGGATGGTGAGCTT
The DNA here is from genome assembly GCA_000688735.1 of Glossina austeni. NCBI lineage: Eukaryota > Metazoa > Arthropoda > Insecta > Diptera > Glossinidae > Glossina > Glossina austeni. Next base: position 725,498 of record KK502427.1, on the reverse strand, counting down.
GCCTCACCAAAATCAGCATCAAACAACTGGTTTGCTCGTTTCCGCTCTTAAAAGATGAGTGCTAAGCGCACTGCATTCCTGCTTTGGTCGGCCAATCGTTGATAAAATCAATAAAATTTTGCAAAAAACTGGGAAAGGTGGGCATATTTCATTTTATGATATCGTTGCGAAAAACAATTTTGAATCATTTGCATGGGGCTGGATAAAAAAGAAAGCTCGAACAATTTCGTACTTGCGACGAAACGAAACTAAGCCACTAAAGTAATGCTTTCTAACACATTACTCCAAAAGTGCCCATATGATTTTTACACAGCACCAACCTTCAAACGAAATGTGTCAATGTTGCACGACCTTCCGAGCATTCGTTTACACGTTACATTTATCTTAGGGGCGCGACACGTTTGACGGCATCGAAAATGAATTGTGCATCACGACTTGCTTTAACAATCTCTACTGTCAACAATCAATGCGATTTAATAGGCGTCATCCTTTATCTCGACAATGTCAGACCACAACACATCTTTAATAGCTCGCAAAAATTCATTTACTTATTTATTGGCTGGAAAGTTTTGAATATTCTACCGTAAGGCTTGAGCGTCGTTGCATGGTCGCTGAGATAAATTTTTCATCCATATATACAATGACGGTATAAAGATTTCATCAAAAAAAAAAGGGGAAAAGAGCACTGTCGAAGTGGCAACGATTTGGTTCAATAAGATTTCTTTAAAATAAACGAATTTTAGCGAAAGCTTTCACGAAATTACGCGGTTCCAAAGCCATGCCTCTTTACCTGTAATCCTCACCGATCGCAAGCGTACCTCGTCGTATAGAGCGTACGTCCGCTCAGTGGCTGCTCATATAAAAAAAAACACTTATTGTTTAAAGCGCCACGAACTTTCTCCTTAATGTATTGTTTGCTAACACATCAAGGATTTCTAAAGTTCTTAAACGTTGTTGTGTTTCGATTTTTTGAGACTACATGACCGGTGTTAAGTTAGTTTCTGTACTCTTCGCCCAATATTAATTAAGACCTTCAAATCAAAATCTGATTTTGTCTTCAAAGGTGCGTAGTTCTCACCTCGAATTAGTAGATGCGATCGCTGTGATTTTCAACAGAGCATACTTGAATCCACAGTGGCGGTGACATATCGCATAAAGCTATCGTGCAGTCGAATGACTTTCCAAAGCGAAAAAACATCTCATGAATTTCTCGCACCTCAGTGTCCATTCTGTTCCGCGTTATAAACCTTACTTCCTCTTCACTTACAATCAGAATGGCTGCTGTAGGTTTTCCAATGATAATCCGAATTCAATATCCGCTGACGCAACATAAGAATTCGATTACTTTTTGCTTTTTGAATAACTTCAAAAACCCAAATTTCAAGTAACTTCAAATGCCATTGTCGTAGAGCATACAAGGTCGCAGCTACGATGGCTGCTCAGTTGGTAAAGGCACCACGCTTATCGACCACCAGGTCACTCATATCTCCCTATGCTCTTCTCCACTTCTTTCCGGCCGTAACAGTATAATTTATACGCCCTGACATTTTTAACACTGGCCTTGTCTGTGCCCTGTAATTTTTCATTGGATGGTTGGAGTTAACTTTTTCAACCAAATTTTAAACACCAGATAGTATGCAACATTCCGCTTCGTCTCCTGCCACTCATGGGTGAGAAGACTTCAAGTACTATGATTGAGTAAAACTTGTTAAATTTAAATGGACTTCAGAGGCAAGTTTCTTTCAAACTGAGTCAAAATTAAATAGAGTATAAAAATGATTTGTTTTGAAGAAGAGACTCTGCACTAATCTTCTCTGTTTTGGAAGTTCATTTAATCTTTCTAAATTCTCTTTCCTTCTGAAAACCTTGCCTATAGAAATCGTTTAAAAAACGGACTGTACGTTAGTTTTTGTTAAAAGTGGATAGAAGACGACTGTATAGTAATAATAAGAATATGAATTAAAATCAACTTTTGAACCCACGATCTCCTTATGATTTCGTTGCAAATGTCGTTTGCAGTTCGTCTGCTCTCGTGTCGAACGTGATGTACGTTAAGGTTTTATGAAGTTTTGAAAAACTTGATTCATTCATAACACTCATAACACTTTTAACATGGATGAAAAAAATTCATCGAACATTCGTAAGAAATATGCGCTAGGTGCGATGACGTAAATAAAAATTTGTGTCCTGTAGTTGTTATGTTCAATAATTAGCTAAGGTATATAGATATAAAAGTGAAGACTTTAATTGGCTGGGTGCGGCATTTCATAACTCACACTACAGATCGGACATAACCTCAACCTTGTGCAACCAGGTAAGCAAAAGTATCAGTATCAACCCATTAACCTTAGGGTCCCCCGTAATTTCGGACTCCATTCCATTCCGATCGGCCAGCGATTGATGTCTCTCAAAGCAAAGCTTTAATTGACGTCAATCGGCATAAAATTGTTATGATCGGACGTAACCCCAACGTAGGCTAATGGAATCTTCGCAGGTATTATCCGTTCGAAAGTTTCTTCGCTACTTCGCTAGCAAAGATAAGCAAAATTTTTCACAGCGGACGGGTGTAAATAAATTTCGTTGCTCGAGAATGTCGGCTGACTACATATTTATATATGGATGCACATATAAAAAAGTAGATCCTTTATCGGCTTTGTAACATTTCAATTTAAGAATTTGATAAAGAAATGAGCAGATCGTTACATACATCTTTGGAATTTCACGTTGATTATCAAGGAAGTACATACACATATATAAAAGTATACATACTCTATTCCACATAGCTTTTATGTTGCAAGCGTAATGACAAGAGCAATGAATTTACTGTCTTTACCAATAGGTACAATACCTACAAATTACAATGTATGCATAGTGATGTGCGTAAGTACTTATATTTATATATACAAAACAAACCAGCAGCATGTCAACAATAGTTCATAATACCGCAATGTAAGAGTTAGTTAGTAGCTTTAGGTAAACAACTGACGGATTCATGGGGCATAAGGTAAATAGCATGTGAATGAATGCTGGTATGTACGATTCAGGCAACGCAACTTAAACTAACCTAACTTAACTTAAAATAACTTTACACTTCGCCAGTAAAGCTGAACGTAACGAATAAAAGGAAAAGGAACATCAAAGGTGCCTGTCAAAGTAATTTCCTGTTAATTGGTGACCAATAAATGTAATGTGATCATTGTGTATTTGTTTGTGTTAAGCAGCTCAACTGACATTGTTTGATAAAACGATTAAGCCATACTGAAAATGTCAATCAATTTCGTTGCCTGTAAACTCTTTTAATGCTTTCAACTTTTTTTGTTAAACTATTGTTCGGAACGGTTTCTCTTCTTATTTATTATTTTTAATAATTTGCTTTTTTTTTAATGCTAGATTTTCAGAGGGTTTTTGCTCTATTTATTACAGAAATGCAAAACACAAAATTGTTTTAATCCATCGCTGATTGAAAATGTTACAATGAACGTGTGTTACGCAGCAGGAACAACAAGAACAATAAAACTGCGAGCTATTACATTCATATATAACACATATATATATATATATATATGTGATATATAGATGATGTACATATATATATATATTATATTATTATACGTGATTATATACATATATATGATGTATATAAATTTGATGTATATATATATATATATATATATATATACATATATACACATACATAGGCCGAAAGTATATTTGGTGAATGTTTTCAGGTGCGAAGACGAACACACATGCATCAGCAACAAAATCTACAAGAGTCACGGTCGTATTGCACAAGCGAACCCAGACTTAGCGAAACGGAAACACCGCCACAAAGGCGCAAGCTATCACAGAGAAGACCACAACAGCACCGTAAGTTTAAATCAATATTTGTAATACATTTACGTATACATATATATACAGGTACAGGTAGACATAGGCACTATATACGTAAGTAGATAACGCAGTTCAGTATCAAGTTTATCAATACAAGCAAGAAAGAAATTATCTTAAGTTTGGGCAAAAACTATTCATACTCACCACTGGGCTCTCGCTTCTTCGCTTCTCGCCCTTGTCTTCCTCTATCACTCTCTCTCTTTTTCTAATTTTTCTCACCCTAATTTGTTCTTTATGGTTTACAACTCCATTTGTAGGATATATAAATATTTCCAATTGGTGTAAGATTTTGAGTCACATACGTCCATGCATCCCAAGTGTCTCTTCCATTCTAACGCTTCTTTTTTAAATGCGGGCGGTTTCGAAAATTAACGCAGAAAGTTGACTCTTGAATGCATCTAAGTTTTAACAAATTAGTGGAGGTCGGTAACAGTTTCGACTCAAGCTTATCACAAATTTTTTCTTGTTATTTTGAAATAGTGTATAAAAATTAACAACTATAACAACAACGGTATCGTTGCTCTGCAAGATTAATGAGTTTTTCGCTACCAGCAAGCATTTACGTGGCGATGTAAGCGTAAAAGCCAAGAAAATTGCTCTTGGGTAATAAAAAAAGATTGAATGGTTTAATAAACTTAGCGATCTTATCGCATTTTCCTTGCTGTTGATGATGGCGTAGATGGATATATGATAACGCTTCGATAAAAAGGTACGGTTTTTTATTGCGTAATAAAAATGCGATTCACCAAATCAGAGTAGCGTCACAAAAAAGAAAAAAAAAAACGTGGACAAAGTCTGGTTTTTAATCTCTAATTTAATTTAGCATAACATTTACGTTCATTCATAAAGCAATTAAGTTCTATTAATAAAATTGGGAGGGATATTAATGTGAAAAACTAAAATGAAATATGAAGACATTGTTCAGGCATCGACACCTTTAGAAAATATGTGGAAGCAAAAATTTCTCATTAAATGAAGAGTTAGGAATATCTCTTCCATCACTGACCACGATGCCTTGAAAATTTCTAACTATCTCTGACAAATTATTGGCCAAATTAATCCGCAGTAACCGCAATAGATCGCCTATAACTTATTAAGAGAAGTTTAACAAAATTTTTAGATTCGAAGAGTTTTTTATCATTATAATGAGCGAATTATGTTCTTTTAATAGATTGTCTTTGGAATTTAATAGAGAACGGGTTTCATTTGTCGAGCAGAATTTATTGTTAGAAGATTTGTGTATCTTTATTTAAATATGTATGCGTAGGTACGATGATCGAAACTTTAGGCGATCTTTAAAGAATGCTTGTGTAGTTATTGTAGACCTATGGATGATCTCATATCCATCATGACGGGGTCAAAGACAGATTGATGGATTAACCACAAAGCACTGACTGATGCTCACAAGAAGTGACGGATTGTATTGATTGTGTTGGCTTGGCAGATGGGCAGAAAGACTGACGAAACAAAGGAACGTATGACTAAATTGATGATTGCAAAGACGATTAGTTGAATGGACGAATAGATTGTTAAATGAGCTCAATGAGAATCAAAGAAACACGATGCAAAGAAACATCGATGGATGGACGAACAGGATAAGCGAGAGATCGTGTAATGAATGAACAGACTGAAAGGCTGACACATGGAAGGGTAGGTGGGTTGCCGCAAGAATGCTCAGCCCGGCAAAAATTTTTTGATAGTTAAAGACAACAAGAGCGGGCTTATGGACGCAATAAGGAACAATGTGACTAAGACATAGTCGCGCTATTAGTAGCTTGTGGATGGTCTATGGGTACTCTGTTGATGGGCTGACAGAAAAAAACGGCGAACAAATATCCTACCGCATGAACAACCAATGTGGGTGATGAATGATTGGTTTGCGTGCGATATACGATAACCAAAGGGCCAGGTGACCAAGTCACAAACAAGTGTACAAAGCATTGATGTGTATATGCAAAGTTTAAATCTTGTACTCATCTGGAACACGCAGGAGAAATAAGAGCATTTATTTCCATTGCGAGTCACATGGAGCCACATGCTTTACGTATAGCCCTACTGCTTTACTTGAACCTGCGGGACATTATAGGCAAATATGTATGTGTATTTACTCAATTAATTCTTTGTGAAAGAGATTAACAAAAGTGTTCATCTCTAAATTAGGGCGCGTTTTAAATAAACTTCAGTCACAATATGAAGAATATAAATCAAAGTCTATACTTGCGCTATATGGATTCTTTCGTTTTCGATTAAAAAAAAAAAACAAAAAACAAAAACAAAAACAAAAACAAAAAACAAAAAAACCGACTACAATTATGGTGTGCATATTGTGGCCAACATGAAACCCTCACAATCTCCAACTCAATTATGGTCAATCTGTTGGTTGTGGTGCTTGCAAGTAAATTACAAAATTTTTCCAAGTACTTATGTGTACGATTCTTTATATGCATAAAATTTAATTTCCTTGAAATGCTCATAAAAGCACATATGTCTTGTTTGTTCTTGGAGTCTCCTTCGTTATCAAAGTAATAAACGGTGCTATTGACTCGCCGTCATTACTTGGCGAAATAAGTTTCCATGTTCCTAACCGCTTTTCTAGGCACTTTACCTTGGTTAAGCTCAGCCAATGTAAATATAATTATGAGCACGGAGTTTGCAAGAGCCTCTCAGAGTTGTTTGCAAGAGCCTAAATGACGTCTGTCATTTATTTTCATTATCGGACTCTCTAAAGTGCATTAAAGCCACATTGCTTAACACACGTGATCTGCCTATGTCGTATTTAAACCAGCTTTATCCCTAAAAAGTCTTTCTGATTCGAAAATGAATGGTTGTTATCTATTTTGGTTGCCAAGTTTACGTATGTTTTTTTCTTTTTTCCTTCTAATTTGTCTTACTATACTTATACTAGTTTTAATAATAATTAATTTAAGATTTACTTTAAGAGGCATTGAACTCGACTGTCATTTGTTTTTAGTTGAGTTCCTGCTTATGAAGAATGAAATAAATAAATAAGTAAATAAATAAAATATCCACCACGCAATGATGTGTGTACTACATTAAAATTGTACTGAGTTAAAATTATTATTCAATATTGTTTTCTTCCGAGGGAGAAACATATCATCCACAAGTACACAATCTTTCGATGAGGGCATACACGACTTCTTTGTAACGATCTGCCGAAATATAAAATTTTATATGCTTTTTGTTAAAAGTATTTATATAAAGACGCGTTAGCACAGCACGTGCGCTAAACGGTATATATTTTTTTTAAGCATAGCAAGCCGTTAATGACTTTTTTTTTGACGCCAGATTGTTCTCGGACTATATTATTTCCATGGAGGAAAATATTAACGTAGTTCTTAAATTTTAAAAACGCAAGAATGCAAGTACCGTTGTAAAGGCTAAAGTAAAATCTAATGTTTTGCTTTGAACTCTTTTCTCATGCCTAATTAAATAGAATGCTATGAATCTTTGTTTCTGAAGGAGGCTGGCATAATATAAACAACAGACAATTACAGATAAAATTATTTCAATTCTTTAAAATAATTAAAGCAGTTGATTAATTGCAATGTCCTTAATGGTTTCTCATGACTAGTTGACGATACAAAAACCGATTGGAACGCGAAATACTGAAGCTGACTCGTCGCACAAATTCTACCAAAAAAGTACTGATTATCACGATATTACGGGTTTTTCTATCGGATATATTTTTATTGGTTCGGATATCAATATACAATCCTAAGTTTTTAAGCTAACCTAGTAACGAAATTTATGGCTATCGCTTCATAAATTACGGAGAAAGCAATGATAATGATGGACTTGCTAAGATGTCCCGAAAAAAATGACGGAAAAAATTGACTATAAAAAAAAACAATAGTGCTTCTAGCACATTATTCCTTTGTTGGTCCTAACGTGGTTCCATTCCTGCTGAGGAAATTATAGTTGCAACCCATCAATGAATTGTTAAGAAATTTACTCCTCCAATTTGAAATTGTGCGCAAAATCTTACGATTAAACATATGATACTTCACTCAATAAGTTTGTAGGAAGTTCATGTTAATGCGACAATCATTGTTGGGCAAAGTTCCTGATTGATTCCTTAACATTATATTCATCAAAAGTAATTCATTGATTCCAAAGCTTGTTTCTATGTTTTGCTTGTGGACTGATTTATCCAAACTTTTAAAATAGAGTCACTTTCCGCGATGATCTCTTCCTTGAAGCCGTGCCTCTTTCCCGTGAGCCTTTTTTTGAGATTTCGATAGATGTGGAAAGAATTCGAAGTGCAATTTGTGCAAATTTGCTATTGTGACACGGTGCATTCCCTTGGTGGAAGAGCATTTTTCCTCTTCGTTTGTGGGCATTTCTTTCCCATTTCGGCATTCAAATGCGCTAAAAAAAATATGACGCTATTTGGCTACGTCGCAAAAAATTGTATATATAATAAAGCCTCCAACGAAAACCGTGAACGAGTTCACGACCAACAGCGCTTCGGACGACCATCAACATGCGCTGACGAAAACTCTATCAAAATCAAAGAATTGTTTTGCGATAGTGGTCAATTGACAATTGGAGAAATTGCTGATGCTGGTAAGCATTTCATTTAAATCGGACCGATTTAAAAGACGAATTATGCTTCAAACGCTTCAAAGTCCCGATTTGTTTCAAAAACATTCCAGGTTTTGGAAAAAAAGAACTAACGTTTCGAGGACACTTCGCCAAAAACTCGATTCGTATTATTCCGCAACCATATTTGTCTGAATGCGATACTAATCTTGAGACTTCTCACTGTTAAACAAAATGACAAGATCGCTCAAGGCACAGCACTTCGACTCTATTGAGGAGATAAAAGTCGAATCGAAGAAAGTATTTAACTTAACCCGGGACATCGTATTTCTGCGTTTGTTCGGAAGGGGAGGACTTTCAAACCGATATTTAGCGAAATAAATAACGATTTCTGATTTTGTAAACGATTATTATTAATATGTGGTCGCGGTAATATGTAACCATCTAGCTCCTGTTTTCTAAAAATAAAGCCTACCTGCTGGTGCTCATCTTATTTTAGAATAATCATAATAAAAACAAATAAAGACATTATGATCGGACAAAGCCTATCATTAGATACCCTGCACCACTTCCCCTAATTACAGTGATACGCTCGTTTTGGTAATTATACACCAAAAGTTACGCATTATTTTCATGCAAAGGCATACTTTTCATGAAAGCCCGCATATTGGGGGAATTCTAGTATGCGATTATATCCAAAAAATGGGTCTACGTGGTCCATGTTCAGTGAGATAGATTTCTATATCAATTTATTAATTTTCCCCGGGAAATATTAAAAATTACACCTCTTTACCATTTACATATAAAGATTCAGTCGTCGTAGGAATAGTTATATGAAAGAGGATTCAAAAACTTTCCCCAGCCGAGTCAAATTTTTCATACCAATTTAGAATGACAAAATACTATCGCACAGCGAATTTTGTCGGGAAATTTTAAAAACTACATTTACTTTCCACATAACGATTTTTCATAATAAGGCGTTATATGCGGAGTGATCAAAAAAGTGCACCGATCCAAACCATTTTCAATAGAGTTCAGCACGATAGTGTAGCATATTTCATCGAAATGCATCGAGAATTGTGACCTCTAGGTTGAACACATAAACTGACATCTGATGGACAGACGGACGCACAAGGTTAAATCAATAAAATGCGTCTATTAAGCCCTTGTATTACGTACGCCCGCACAAGCTCAATATACCCCCCACCGCAAGTCGAGTAGTGTATAAAAAAATTTAGTATGAGCCTTAGTGGCCAGCACTTAAACTTATTAGAAGCGATATTGTTAGCGACCTTATCTGATTCTGATCAGCAACACATATCCGCTATAGAAATAAAAATTACTGATAAATAATTTTTTTTTTAGTTTTTTTTTATGTAAGTCACAGCCCACAGTTGTTAATCAAGAACAAACACTCGAAAAAATTTGAATGCGTTTACGCTCCACTCAGCGTACATTAATCAAATAAATCAAATCAAATAAATATCAAATTTTCCTATATTTTTGCTAAAGCATCGTTCACACACCATATACCTTCTACCGACAGTTACATTAAATAATTGCAGTTGCACTAAAGCTTTTATAGAAAAAATCAACAGCAGTTTAGTCAAACTAACAAATACATGTTGACTTTCTCTAACTCAGGATTCGCCCAGATATAAATATAATTATCTGTCTTGTTTGAAAATAAAATTATAGCTTCAAACATTTTAAATTAAAAGCTATTTACGTTGAAAACTTAAATTTGTGAAAAGTTTCAAGGTAACGATAGCATGCCTATAGAATGATTTGCGTTATGTAGGAGTGCAAGTACATACACAAATAAAGTTCATTGAACGTTCAAGACACCGCTAGTTTTAGTCACATTTATAGGGAAAAAACAGAAATAATAAGATAAACTAAAGATTAACTAATACATGAAAAAAGTCTTACATCTCCTATATATTTCGCTGACAGCTACAGATGTATACTGGATTGACATTTGTTTTAGCGTTAGTTGGAAAAGTGAATGAAACTTTTCAATTAACTTGTTTTAACACATGTGATAACGAAGGAATATTGATTGATTGATTTATTAAAACATTTACAGCACCACCTATAGACATTAACATGCCTATGTGTAAACCGGTGTACGTGTATTGAGTAAGTCACTGTAGTGAGATGCTGTTGACATACATTTATTGATTTTTTTCCTTTCATTTCTTAAAGTAAATATTGATTTAAGTAAAAATAAATCAAATTCACGAAAACTAACGTCTGAAATATTACCGCAAGTAATTGTGCTGTTGGTTTATACAATTCCGGGAGACTCAAGAAATGGAAATGGAAGTCAATCATTATCACGCTTTTCAAGTAAATATTTCAATTAATTTCGTTTACGTGTTGGTGGCACTATAATGGAATTGAAGTCATTCTCTTGCAAATTAAATTAATTCCGTCATAAGTGAAACAATAGGAAAAAAAAAGATTGCCTCACTCCAATTTCGGAGGTTATAAGCGTAATAAGGTATTTAATTGGTAGCAGAAAAATAGAAAATACTCTTCCAGACCAACATAAGGGAAATGCGTCGACTAAAGTATATTTATAGATGCTTGCATGTATTTTGATCATTTTTTCACTTGAAAAAGGCATTTATTGAGAAAAATTGATGCATGATGCTCAAAATTGATCTATATGTTGATTGAATTAATCAACATATTTTCCATTATTTTGTGTATTTTTTTTCCATCGTCCTGGCAAAATGTTATACCATATCGAAAGGACTTATCTTAACTTGGCAGCGATCCAGTCATGGACTCATTTTCGCATTTCTTCAGCATTTCGGAATCGCGTGCCAGCCAAGCCATGCTGCATCGATCGAAGCAAACGGTACTTAGAAGCCACTATGCCTGATGAGTACGCTGGGCGTGGCAAAACTTCCCATTCTAGTTGCAAAAGTGTAGCCATGACCCTATCGTCGGCCTTTTTTGCAACAACACGTCAGCCAATTTGTTACTTTGATGTCGGTAGACATCTACAGTAACGGTTTCATTCGGTTTTAGAAGCTCGTAATAAACCACAACTTACCGATCTCAACACATGCACAGTAAAACTTTACGGAGTTTACCGACTGACCCATGACTTTTTGTGCTTGGAATTGTCGCTGTAGATCCAATTTTCATCGCAGGTCCAGTTTTTAATATAATATAATGAAAGTTTTTCCTTATTAAATTAACCATAAAGATAAGGATTTGGATTACATAGATGTATTTTTTAGACTGAAACCTGTATAGACACTCTCATGAAAGCAAGCCCTTCTATGATGACAAAGCCTAATTTGTAGTTTGTTACGACGTAGGCAACTGAAAAATAATAAAATTTTTGGCAAGGAAATTAAGGTTGGTAAACTTAGACCACATTGACGTTTGAATATCCTCCAATATGAGGGCTTTCATGAAAATTATGCATTTATGTACAAATAACAAAAAAAAAATTCTTGGCGTATTATTGAAAAAATGAATGAATGGTTGTCTTAGGCGAAGTGATGAGTGGAATCTACGGTCGGCGAAGACCGACTATAGCGTTCTCACTAATTTTTTAATAGTCAAAAGAGCTTTAGATAATAAGACCATGTTCGCTGATTCATTAATTAATGCAATTTTTTGACAACCCGTCCGTCCGTACAGTTAAACAGATTCCTTCTCTGCATGAAACCTTGAAGTGTTTCTAAGATATGTAGATTCATAATGGTCTAGCTGCAGCTTGCAATTCGGAGAACATTTCGCTGGACAAAAGGCATGAAAATGTCACAATAAAATTTAGTATTGGTAACTTGTGTGTAAAAAGATATATATGTAGAGTTGCAGACAAAACATTAAAACGTTGTAAACGTAAGTTCCTGTAAATAATCTGAAAATCAGTTTTAATCCACGTTAGATTGTGGTTTAATGAAACGACTTTTGTCTATCTGTTAGTCACACCTTTTAGTGCGTCGATCTTAACGCGAGTTAACGCTCCTTTGTTTTTATTATATTAGCAAAACAAAACCAAAATTTCGATTAATTTGAAATTTACTCGTCCGCCAATCTGTTACCGACCTAAAAATTCGCGTATTTATTACTCCTTCTTTTTCCAAAATGGGAGAAAATGCTTGATCGCCACAAGACTATGAGCCGATGTGCAGCTTATCTTAAAGTCGCGAAGCTTAATGTATAAGAAGAAGAATGGTCCGATCACAAAGTCTGCCTACAATTTTGAATATGTTTTCTTTAATAACTTGCGACCGGAACTGAGCTAACGCCAATTTGAAGTTCAGAGCAAATATTCACTAGAATCAACTCAAAGATATGCACAAACAATTCACAAACAAGTAGCCAATTTTCGTATATCATGGGTATCGAAGAGTCGCTTCAAACCCGAGTATATCTTTTTAGATATTATTTTTAGCTTCTCTCAACCCACACGCAACTTACGCAGATGACATGAATAGTCTGTGCGTGACGCTATTATTTCGTTTTTTTGCATAAATTTCATTTCGTTCGTAGCCTTTTAGCCAAGCATTTAAAAGGAAAAAAAATAAAAATAGAAAAAACGGAATTCTTGATTAATAATTTTTCAATTTTCGTTTACAGCGCATCGCAAATCAAATGCATTTCTAGATGTACCCACCTCGAATGTACATCATTTACGCGTCGGTGATGACGAGGATCTGGATCGTCTGAGGACATTTAGTGCCTCCAAAGGAGGTGAGTTTATAGACAATTGTACTTAAACAAATAAAAAAAAATTTTAATATAATTTTCATTAAAATGGACATTAAAATGGATAAGTATCCGCGTAGGGAATGTATATACAACATCTTAAATATTAATATATTAAATTTGAATGGACTTTATATACTTCACCACCAGCTGTGGTACAAAGATATATTAATTTTTTGCGGATGTATGCAGCACCCAGAAGAGCTTGGGATAGACCCCTCTTTTATTATACTAATCGATTCGCAATCATTTTCCGAACTGACTTTAGTTTGTCCGTCTGGTTGTCCTTTTTGTTTGTTTATGTTCAACTTACAGATGTTTTGTTCGAAGGACTTATGCCATTGGTTCGGGTGGGATTTTTCCAACCACGTCCCATATAACGTCTCATCTTGAAAAGTCCTTATATGAATAACTGTGGGGTGATGGAAGGTATTTACCCACAAGTTCGCAATCGCTTGCTGGATCAACTTACACGTCGCATTTTTTGAGACATTTTGATAAAGGACGAGTGCTTTTCAAAATGGTTCGGATCGAATCACTTTTTGACCACTTCGCTTATAATGCCTTATCTTAAAAAGCCGTTGAATGGATAACACACACAGTCGGGTTTTTAAATTTGGTTACTTACTACATCCTTCGCTAATACTGCAATGAAATCGATCCTAATAAAAAATACTCCTCAGTATTCATGGCGTTGTATGTCCAATTTTTGTAAAATGCTCACCCTGCCCGCCCCTAATTCCTCCTCTGCAACCGTCAGGTACACCAAATTGATTGTCATAAAAATATTTTTATAGCGAAAAGTGCGTTTTATTTCGCTATATATTAAAACTTAAGTCCGAAACTTAACAGTCCAAACTAAACGGACAAGAAACATATTTATGAAACAATGCAATATTTTACTGACAACATGTACGTGATGCTGTACGTGATTTAAAAAATATGCTCTTGAAGTTTTGAAATGAAATGATGCAATAAAAATCAAAGATTTCCCTTTATTACGTTTCTGAGTTGATTCCGAGCCTACAACTACAACTACAGCTCTACAAATCGAAAAAAATTCCGAGAATATTTACTTCCAACAATTATTACATTTCGTTTTGATATATTCGCACAACGTGTTCAATATTAGACAAGCTTTGTTTTCTTCACGTGAATTGTAAGGTTATATTATATAGAACGAACTTATATTATATAGAACGAACTTATATTATATAGAACGAACTGTTTGAGAACCGACAAAAGAAATCTGTCGTAAGAACATATTTGCAGTGTAAACAAAAAAATAACTTTATTAACAACTTTATTAAAGTTCAAACAAAGAACTTCGTGTTCATATTGAATCTTTTTTGTACAATGAAACGAATCTGCTGAATTGCAGAAGAAGCAGAAGAATCGAATATTGTCAATTCTGAAGCAATATTTTTCATAGACTGCTCAACTCTCGGCCATTTGTTTCGCAAGCATGGCTGACTCGGGTAATGGGTGCAAGCTAGTATTAGTAGTGTTCACGTATTATTAAAGTAAAACGTACCCATGCTCCTCATAGATGGAAGTTATGGACTTATTTCTCAATGAAGCGCTACTTGCCGATGTTTGTTTTCAATAACTCGAAAAGTCCGTTAGTTATTTCTTGCAGCGGGAACCGACCGTGGAGAAATCGTCTGCTTGCAGACTTCTTTATTTCGAAATTGCCTACTATGGTGGGTCAACGCATAACACACGCCTGCGAGGCTATCGGAAGGAGAGAGAGGTAATGGCATAATTGGATGCCTGATGTTACTGCGTCCATAACTGCTACTTTCATATTTGAAATCCATGGGGGAAAACTGGGACGGCACTTCAGAGTGCATGAATAATCCAAAGGCAGAGGGGAAATATAAGAAAAGTGGTGTACGCCACGAATAGTCGGCGTAGATGCGATGGAAATGCTAACTACTTGATATAACCCTTGGGAAATTATCGTGGTGGCTGTCGTTACCCCAAATTCAGCGGCACTAAATAATAAGAGAAACTAAAGAGGCGTCTCCTTGTCCACAAAGGAGTATTTAGACCATGCAAAAACTTTAGTGCAGTCGCTCTAAATGATGCAGGCTGGTCGTGCAAACTGAAATGTGTAAGTTTTCACTTGCATATAAATTTTAGGCCAATCGATTTCGTGTGGTTAAGTTTATTCGACAAGTGCACATGTTAAATTCCTGAGGTTATCGCTCCGCTGGTCGCATTTCGTTAAGGTAGTCATCGTCTTTTTCAACTTAGCTTAATGTTTAGCTTGAATGTTTGAATACTTTGCCGAAGCGGTAAAATAGTAAGCTCTGAATAGTTGAGAATACAGTTTTAATCTAACAAGTAAAATAGCTCTATAATATAATAGCTCTAATAATAGCCCGAAATAAAATAGGATGAAATTATTGGTAATAGTAAGCGTGGTCGTTGCACTAATGACCTTTGTATTTGCCTTGAACTAAACAAAAAGCCTTTGTTCGGTGTCCATTTCGACGTTTGGTTAATAATGGACCAATCGACCAAAAAAACTCGGGAATAATCTTTATACAAGTAATGACGTCGTCATAGGTTCGTTTTACAATCTCATTTATTTATTATTATACTTTTCTGCTCCACGAAGGTTTAATCTTTCAAGCAAGAACGCGAATTCCGTTAGTAGCACATGCTAGCAAAGAAAAAAATATGAGGAACAACAGAATCATTTCTCCTTTTCAATGGAAGTATGGAAATCCTTTAGCATACCGAAAGCAAAAATATCATAATAATTACAAAAATACATCAATTTATTAAAAATTGACAAAAAAAAGAATAACAAGGAATTCTATGGGGCTTAGGCGGAACACTCATCACCTGTCCGTTTCTGCTCAGCTTTACTAGCTCATATAAGCGAAAGATGGCATGTAAGCATAAATACAACATTACACGACTTTTGCCGTAATAAGCTGTTCTCTACCGGTCACACAGAAATTTACGTGTTTACGAGGCAAGACATTTAAACTTTGAAAATATAAATTAGAAAACAATATAAGGACCAAAGAAATAATCTAATCACGTCTCTGTATATAGTATATATATAGTAGAATAGCACATATAAGAAAATTAATTTTGCGGGCTTTGAGTCAAAGGCAAAGCAAGGAAAGATTTGAGAGCAAACTTGTTCTTTTTAGATAAAGTTTTTACTTCACAATTGGTGAAGAGTCGCACATACGTGGCTGGCCTGGGATTTCCCTAATACAGGAATCTTATAATCAGCGTACGGTTTGATACCTAGTTCTAAGATTCACAAATATTTGATGCACTAGATAAGCTCTGGGAAACAGACTTTCCTTCCTAGGTGTCAAATCAACGGCTTAAAACAAGCTGGGATTGAAAGTTCATTTTCCATTACTTACGATCTATTCTTACAAAGACGTTATGTGAGTGAAAAACGGATCAATAACTTTTAAACTATCCATTAAAATGTATTGAAATTTAAATCTTTCTTTAAAGTTACTTCATTCATCGATTTATTGAGGACGGACTCATACTGAATTTCAAACGTGACTTGTAGAATTATGTAAATAATGGCCTATTATTTTAAGGATTCTATCTTCATAAAAATAAAGAGGCAAATTGATAGAGGAACTCTGCTAAACCGTCACATGTCTTTTATTAAATGTTACGAACATAACGTAGTATTGTACTCCAACATTCACTGGTGAGTATCGGTAGAAAAAATTACAGAAAATGGTGAACGATTTATGCAGAACGTTTGTGGTAGTTGCAGAAAATCAAAAATAGAAATGCTCTGCAATAAATTCTTTACTGTGCAATTATCGCAGTGCAGACTTAAAAGGGTGTGTTTGTTAAAATCTGACAAGCAGTGTTGACTGAAAGAAGTATAAAGTACAGAACAAAGTACAAAAGTAAAACGCTGTTACTTTGCTCTGTCAATCATTACATCAGAACTCACAATTTCATTCGAAAAATTAAACACATTTTCCGTATATGTTTTTAATGTTATGTTGTGGTACAGGATAGCGCGTGCGTTAAGTTTGTGCGGATGAATATAACGGCTTAAAAGAGACCAACCTTTTATTATATTGATCAGTTCAGAATCACTTTCTAACTCGATTTAAGAGTGTATGTCTGTTTGTCCGTCTGATGTCTGTCCGAAAAGATGTTATGTGATAAAAATTGCAACATTCAAAGCTCCTCAACAAAACCATTACTTTCGAATTCCATTCTGCATTGGAATAGAAACTTTGGTTCAAATTTGGTCAAAATTTGGTTCAAATTTTTTTATATTTTCCCATACAACTCTTCCTACGAAAGCTAAGTCTTTTTATGCCAAAAAATTTGAATTTTTACGACTTTATAATGAAATGTGGTCCATAGTAGTAATCACAGACCAGTCATTTCGTTTTTTCCCAACAGCGGATTTAATTGCATTTCTTCATAGACAAGTTCCCATTTAATTCGCACTGTCTTCATCCATTTGCGAGGTAAATATCATTATGCTTATATGGGAAAAATCTTATTTAATTCTGCGCAAAAGTTTTCGTTCGTTATCTTATTTGAACCTTATAAACAATTGAAAGCAGCTTGTTCGGCGTACTCCATGTCTATTGCTAGCGAAAAGGTAACAATAATGTTCAAGTAAAAAAAAATTATTGGATGCCTGCGGAGGTGATGAACGAACAGAACCATAGAACGGTGCCAAAACTGGTTTGCAAATGGAAACGCAGTCCATTTTGTACCCAAGTATCAAACTTCTTCTTGCAAATAATTCAAACTATTTTCCAATAATTGCTTAATTCAGCAGTGATGTCAACTCCGGAAGATAAAATTCACCAATCTTCCCGAGTTTTTTTTTAAAGAACTTTATGAACTTTATGAAGGATTAGTTGGCCGAACAGTGGCGCTTCCATCCATCCGTTAAAATTTTCAAAGCATGTCCGAAATTTCATCGTAAAATAAATGATTTTTTTCCGGATTTTTCGCTCATCTTTAAAACGTAATTACTTTTGACTGGGCGAAAAATTTGACAATGTTCTTGTTTTTTTAATTACCTATGGACTATCACTTATAGAAGCCTCTGTAGTATGGCTACATGGGAAATAAACTTGCTATTACCGAAGTTACATGATCGAAAACCTTCGGTTAAAGAACAATTCATTAATTTTTACAATTATCTGGTATTTGATCTCAAATATTTTCTTATCATTCTTCTTGAGGTTAAGTTTGAAAATCAACAAACTCGAGTCAGAGGTTTACCCACGACCATTAAGAAGATCATAGGCGTCATATTGCAATTAAATATCATCTAGTCGCTTGTAACGGATATTAGGCGCTCTAACGCAACATTAAATTTTTTCACACCGCTCAGTCTCACTCACGTCTATTTGCTGCAGTAATACCTAAAAATCTTAAATGCTTTTCTAAAAACCTAAAAAAAAAATATATTGATGTCAACCATTAGCAATTTACGATGCATACAAATGTTGATCCTGCCGTATATATTAACGGAAGCTATGTAAATATTTTTGAAGAAAATTGTTGAATGACAAATTGCCCTTCTGCTCGCTGTTAGTGAAAATCTCCACAATATTGTATACTTTTTTCTTCTTTTATTTCTTCTTGGCTGATGGATAAAATAAGATTTGTGTCAATGAAACCACAATTTTCTTATATTTTGTTCACTTGCTATATATGCTTGTCTTCTTTATGTGTAAGTAAATCACTTTGCATAAATGTACCTATGTTCTTGGATCCTATATGAAATCTGTATGTGTTATCTTTCAATTTGCAGGCATTATAAATCGCGGTGATTCGTTTCGACGCCGTCGTTCACGCAGTAATAGTTTAGCGCCTGTCAGTCCCATACATCCACGAGTAGGTGCTTTAGCTGGTTGTACAGACATCGATGTTAATTCGCACGAACAACAGCAACAACAACAACAGCCAGTCGTTGACGTGTATTGTGTCGAGATGTTGGGTGCAGCCGGAGTCGGTAAACAAGCCTTGGTTTCACAATTTCGTACATCAGATTGTATTAATGCATACGATGGACCTGGTAAGTGCATTCTCCTTCGATTTTATTTATATCTTATGCTATAATTTCGAATGCAATGCATTGCTAACACAACGCGAATTGAAGTTTTGAATGTTGGTTACTTTTTCTTTGTACCCATCACCGAAGGATAAGGAGTGCATTCATTTTGTCAAATTGTTTGCAACGCCCAGAAAGATGCTTCAGAGGCCCCACAAAGTCCATATATTCTTGATAAGCATCAAATTCTGAGTCAATTTAAGCATGCCCGTCGGTCGGTCTGTTTAATAACTGTTGCAAACAATGTTCTGGCCGCAAAAATGGATCTATCGACTTCAAATTTAGCAGAAACGTTGAAAGTTCGTGCGCACAGGTTAGTTTTGGAAATTGCCTAAATCGGCCGAAGAACACACATCTGTTTTTCAAACGGAATAAAAAATTGGAAAGTGGAAAAATTAATTAATAATTTTTTTTTCTTTTTCAAAACTTTTGTAACGCACACTTCTCTAAAAAACTGTCCGTCTGCGCAACTGTGTAGTAGTTGTGGCAAGCATTCTGCCGTTCGCAAAAATAAATATATCGCCTACAAACTTGCAAAATAATTTAAAAATTAGCCAAATTTCTCACGCTTACAACGCCACCATGTCTTTGTAGGAAAAACTGCGAACACTTTTACGATCCGTGTTCTTTGACTATTACTCATAAAGTACAATACATACAAGATATGGATATATTTCCACTTTTATTCTGAAAATAAAAAAAATCAGCCCCGCCCACTAAATATTGTAGAACATCAAAATTTGGTTCTTTTTCTTTTTTTTAGGATCACGCTTATGGATATAAAAGATTCGGTTACGACCTAACATAATTTTCTTATTTGCTCTTCTTACTTGCATTTTATAATGACTATGAGGAGATTTAAAATGATCAAAACAATATGCAGGCTACCATCAGAACATTGTCGGTATATTTAAAATTTCGTTTTTTTTTAAATGTCCTACACAACGTATAATGTTACAGAAATTTTTAATAACTCTTGCAACTCCAATGAAAATTTGTTATTAATTGCCGTTGACAGTTAAGGCGCCGTAATTCTTGCACCATGATTGGTCAATAACTTTAGTGACGCAAGTATTTTCAAAACGATAGAAAAATCAGAATTTCGCGAATTGATTTAATAGTTTTTTTAATGTCAAAAAATACCGTTCACACTCAGCATAGGCTTGAGAAGTATCGTAGCACTTTTTGCCCATCGAAACTAACAGTTTACTCGTGCGGGGAGAGCAGTGATAGTGCTTGGGCCGTCGACGCCCAAAAAAGATTCGATAATCGAAAAGACATCCCTGACATTCCTGACATCGAAAGACATTGTGCTCACTACTTTCCAGGCAAAATATAACCTGACAGAGCTCGTCTTGCAAATGACTGCTACGCTTAACACAAAGTGCAAAAGAAATATCAACACTCACATCACTGACTACAATGGCAAAACTGCACGAATAGAAGTTCGTACTCTTCAGAACGTTCAACGACTGTTATCTGTTCGCAAATTTCGAAAGCATGCTTTTGAGACAAAGAAGTTGATCAAATGATGACTTTATTGTGTAGATTGACGCGTATTTTGGGGAGTCACACTATTGTGTAAAGAAAGCATTGAAGTTTTAGAAAAATTCCTGACTGATTGCAGCGCTCTTCAAGGAGACTATGCTGATAACTACTCACAAAGTTTTCTGGAAAAAAAGCAAACTATTTTTGCCCGCTTAGTTCCGATACTCTAGGGATCTAATATCGACATACTCTAGAGATCTAATTTTCCCAAAAATTATTGAAAATTTGATCCGAATTGAAGTCCAAAACGCATACCCGCCAAGCACATTTAAAGAATAGTTTATTTCTTGTGGATACCGGAAGGAGCCAATGTGGGCCACTTTTAGAATGAAACAATGCGGGTGAACGTCTGGCTTACACTTTTTCGGAAATACTTTTCACTCCTTTTAGAGTCCTTTGCAAACATCTAAGCGACCTCAATGTCGAATTCATTAAAAGCTATCAAATCAACTCGCGCGCCATGCCTATGTCGTATCTAGATTAGCCCCTAATCTCGATATCTTCATGAACTGGAAAATTGTACTACATTTTTTCACTATCATCTGCATCTTGGGGTTCACCTCTGTTAACGACTTACGCTGGTTATGGGCGTGCCTCTGTGCTAGATGTGTCTTTTTTCTTTTTCCTTTTTTTGTGTGTTTATATATGAATTTTGCTATTGAAAACACTTAGCGTAAGAGTTATTTGCAGGAGCCATTTAAATTCGGCTGTTAATTTATGTAAGCTGAATTTCATGTGTAAATAAAATAAATAAATAAGACGATAGTACCATGAAGTGCTCAAATGCAGTATCTGACTTATTACTCAGTCGGTTTTAATTTTCTGTTTTCTTAATCAGAATTTTCGACGCTACGATTTGTACAATAAAAAAATTAACTCAACGAGAATCCTTATCTTGGGTGTTGCGTTTAAAATAAAATGTCGCATATCGAATACAGAGAACACTATAGGTGTGTAAGTACAGTAAACCGTTGAGAAAAGTGGGAAAATACAAACGAAACAAATGATTTGCTTCGATTTCAAACGACAAGGATATCGCGAGAAATCCGGCGAACTAATACACTCAATTCTTTTTTTACACGAATTTTTTTAACATGCAATTTCATTTAAAACGACGTAAACAGAAAAAAAAATTTCCTTTTTGTACGAATTCTTTTGTTTTAACACCATTTTCAATATTCTATGAATTTCTTTTTCATGTTTCTATGAACTTTTTCATTGTCATAAACTACACATTGTAACTTTGCATTATATTTTTCAAAATTCAGGTGGATTATTTCGAATATATTCGCATATGCGTGGGATTCCCGAAATTATGCATAGAGTGAAATTTTTTACGCAGTTTAGTTCCGTTTTTCAAAGTGTAATTTATTTTTTATAATATATTTAATAAATTAAAATGCTTAAGCAAGACACAAATCCTTTAGTGAACTCTGACAAGATTTTTTAATATTGTTTATTGTAATTTTCAATTGCTCTTTCAAGCCCGGAAGGAATCTACTATTTTTCCATTTAGTCAATTTTGTTCTTACACGAACTTGTTTAAACGATTTTTTTTGGGAACGTATCTATCGTGTAAAAAAAATATTCGGTGTACTCTAAATATTCTTTAAGTAGCACGCACGAGTCCAATTACCTAAAACCTTTGTGTCATATGGTTGTAATGATGTGCGTAATGAAATGTCCCCAAATCTCTATTGTCCTCTAGAATTCTCGGGAGTTGCTTTCGAATGATCTACTCAGTTGCGGTTCTATTATTTTCCCAACAGCTGCATTTGTCTTTCTCCTAATTCATGTCACGAACGCTTTTGCCTGGAATTCGAATTTTTGGCCGCTCAAAATATTCTGCAAGATAAACAGAAAGCGCAATATCTAGATAATATGGTGGGTGTTAAGGAATTTTCCGACTGTGGTCTTGCTTTCACCTCTAGCCATTTTCGTCAAACAGTCTCATCGAACATAGTGGATTGCTTATAGTAAATCCTTGTCATGATTGTTGACTGTTGTGAGAATAAGCAGCTAGAAACGAATATTTCTCTTGGAATCGCACCGAATACACAGCAACGTTTCCACTTAATGTAGACCATAATTTTGCAACACATATTACACTTTCACCTGCTTGCATTCAGGTCTCCTACGCTTTAGTGTGTGACGCGAAGAGAGAAAGTCCAGAGCTCTATAAGACGGTACAGTTTTGACGCCATTTATAAAAACCAAGCTCAAAATTATACAATCAATTCATATATGAATCATTTTAGTGTATAATTAAATCAAAACTTTTCTTATTTATGCAAATCTTCTCCCTTTTCGCAGAATGTGATGAAGCTGAGCAAAATATTTCAATAATATTGAATGGCACTGAATCAGAATTGAAATTTTACATAAACAAAGAAGAAAATAAGGTAAGCGAAACAAATATGGGAAAAAGAAAATTCCATTATGTAAGCAAGCAATTCAAGTATAAAACACATACATAAACATCACATAGTGAAATTATTGCAATTAAAAATAATTTGAATACCTTACGTACGTACTGTATAAGAATATTTGACGTGAAAAAGAAAATGTATCAAGAAAAAAAAAAAAAAAACGGAAAAAAGTTTTTCAAATGAGAAATTTAAGTAATTAAAATGTTAGCATTCAAAGAAGCAACAACAACAAAGAGTAAATGGATAAACAATTTAAAAAAAGAATCAACAAAAAAAAAAAAAAATAAATTAAAGAATAAAAGGTGTTAACACTAAAGCAATTATGAGAACTTATGAAAAAAATTTCTATTCGAGAAAAGGAAAAACATACTAAACATTTAACAGTTGATTTCCGTGAGAATTCTTTAGGAAAATTAGAGCAAAAAGTTGTATATTCACGACAGCGTCACAATGTTATCGTCATTAACAGTTACTTATTGCTTAAATTAAAGTATTTCACGACAGCTGCGCCTTGCTTTGCGCACATACATTCGCTTAAGCGTATAGATGGGTTCACTTTTGGTGAACAAAGGCAAATGATGCACATTTATGCGTTTTCACTTATTATTATTTGGCTTAAAGCCAAATGCGAAAATATTAATTTCTTACAAAAACACTAAAATAACAAGAAACAAGGAAAACAAACAAGAAGACAACAAAAGCAATCATTATAATAGATCTTAAGGTCGAAAATGAAAAGAAACCAGAAGAAGACATGAAAAGAACAGTTCCAGAAACTTTACACGCCAAACAAAACTAAAAATAGAAAAAATTATTATTATTGAAGAAAATCGAATCCTTTACGTGTAGAAAGTATAACAGGACAGGAAAAAAATGGGTTTTCATACCTAATCGAGTGAAGAAGAAGAGTGTATTCATTTTATTCACACGCGATTTCATAAAATGTGTAAAATGTATGTTCTTCCTCCGCATTAAATTCCGTCCCTCAATCTATCCGTCCATCGCTCTATGGAATGTCGTGAAAGTTCAAATAGCGCGATCTTTCTTGAAGATTGATTGATTTGAATGATATTTGGTACCCCGACACGAATCCTATTGAAAGCGTTTCGGATTCATTCATTTATTTCGATTCAAGTTTTGACTGCTCTCCATATAACGCCCCCTTTTGAAAAAATTGCAATTATCAAAATTGTTCGACAAAACTTTTTGCATAATAGTATTTCGTCATTCTTAATTGGTATGAAAATTTGGTTCGGCTGGGGTAATTTTTTGAACCCCATCTCATGTAACAGTTCCTACGAAAGGACTAATTTTCAATATTTTATGGTGAAAATTGCTTCATAAGAGTAAATTGAGTAAATTTGGACTACGTAAATATTGATCCATAGTAATAGAGTAACCAGCAAAATTAACAGTAGGGAATCTTTTAGATCCTAACTTATGCAAGCGTTAAAGTAAATCCTTTTTTGAAGAGAAAGTCCATTTTCTAGTTTTTTATGCCGGACATTGAAAAATAATAAAATTTTTGGAAATTAAATTAAGTTTCCAAAATTTGGATAACGTGATATGATGTTTTGGATATCCTCCAATCTGCGGGCTTCCATCAAAAGGACGAGCGTGTAAGTGTATAAGGGAAATGGTGTAGGGTGTTTAAGACCGGCCTTGCCTGACTACAATGTCTCTTACATAATGTGTCTTACTTACTTTTTCGAGACTGCATCAAATGCGCTTTGATCGATATCAAATACCGTTTGTGCATTTGTCCTGTCTACGTGATGCCTGTGGTTGTAACAATTAAAAGCAATCTTGTTAAGTAACAACATTTTATTTTTTAGTGAAAGCATTTGTAACCCAGCAATAAGCTTCAGAGATTGCATAAACTGCACAAGCGTATATATATTTTTAATCGATTTCGAACTTCTGAATCAATGCAGGCGACGTGATTCTATATAGTCTCGGTGGTCGCAAAAAGGAAAATATCGGCATCAAATTTGGCACAAACATTAAAAGTTCTTGCAAACAGGCTAGTGTAAAGAATCCGCCAAAATCGGTTTAAAGACACGCCTACAGTGCAACAACATAGACTGAAAGAATATCTGCTTTCTGGTTTTTTTGCCCAATAAGCGGTGGCTGTGAAAGATTCAATACGGACATAATTTTCTAGTTTGTTTTCATCGAAGCAATGTTTTTTTAATAGCTTAATCGAAAATGCTTTAAACTTTCAACTCATGAAAATAAAGCATTCATCTCCTTATCTATACTTTCCACCTTAAGTACAAATATATGCACAGGATTTTTAATATTTAAGAGTAACTGTAAGTAGGTTTAAAAAAACACAGTGACTCACTTTACAATGGGCCACGGCCCGCCAATAATTATCCTACACTACTTCGCTTTTATTATTTATAATTGTTCACATAAAGATTTTTCAAAACTAAGACTTTGTACCGGAAGTGCCCTAGAGAGTTATCTCATCCGAGCCATTTTCAATAATTCTCGCCGTTGGGCTAAAACATGTCGGTGTACCAAATTTCATGAAAATATCTCAAAAATTGCGACTTGTAGGTTGGATACAAGAAAACAAGGCGGATAGGCAAGATTAGAAGGTCGGTATAATTAAAAGTGTAGTGTTGAAAAGTATCTCAAGTCTTTCTGGGTATCATATACATCTGCACCAATTTATACCATGCATGGTATAAAAATCGACTCCAGTCATATGTACACTGTTTGTTGTAACTTTTTTGAAAAGCGCAATCGATCAATGTATTAATCTTTGAAAAGAAAAAAAAGTGATAATAATAATTGCTATTTAATTTCAAAAGGATGAACTTGAAAAGGCTGATGCATTTTTGGTTGTTTATTCCTGTGTGGATAAAGAATCGTTCACGCGCTCTAAACAAATAATGTCACGTCTCCAAGATATGGATTTACTGAGAACGCGACCAATTATACTTGTAGCAAACAAAATTGATTTGGCGCGATCACGTGCAGTTTCCGCTCAAGGTGAGTAGGTATACAATGATATGAAAATTAGTATTCATAGTTATACACAAGCGCTTACATTGAAAAAAAAAGTACAGAGAAAAAATAAAAATGTTATAAAATAAACAACGAAATCACTAGAGATTTTATTCGGTTTTAGAACTATTAATTTTCACAGAATAGCACTGCGTCGTGTGTACTGCATTTTGTGGAAATGTTGTTGATTTTTATTCCATTTTTCTTTTTTTTGTTTTCTTATTTTGTTATTTATACGGTTTTCGTTCCCCTGCAAATAGATGGTAAATGTTTGGCTTGTACGTTCGGTGCTAAATTTATTGAAGTATCTGTGGGTATTAACCATAATTGTGATGAATTACTAGCCGGTACTTTAACGCAGATACGTTTAAAGAAGGATCATAATCTACTGCAAGTAAGTACAAGGCTGCTTACCTAAAAAAATGATATAATAAATGAGTTTTGATTAAATGCATATTGAAATATTTTCCTGTGCTAGCATAGTTTCGCTTTTTTGTATTGAATTTCAAGAAACTTAACACTCGCTTTTTTTTTTTCAAATTTCATTTCATGTTTATCATTCACTCATTTGTGTGGTTTACGTCAAAAACGATAAAAAAAATACGAAAAAAAATTATTATAAATTAAAATGAACAACTGAATTGTTTTAACCACACACAGCCAAAGTCGAAAAAATCCAAAAACAAAAACAAACAAGATAAACACAATGATTCCCCTAAAAATCATGATAATCAAGAACTTGGCGATAAGTGTATAACTGATAAAAATTCCGAACTAATGGTGAGTAAATAAAACCTTAACAACACGTAAAAGAACAATAAAACGGATTTATGTGTGTTTTCCCCAAAACAAAAAAAAAATGCATTTACATAAAACTAAATGTTTTATAATTTCTTTTTTATCAACTATGATGTAATCAAAAAATCTTAAAGGTATACGCAATATATGTGTGTATTGAAGATTTCCTTAAAATATGCAATATGATTCTTCTCTTTATGTATACTCACGCCCGATATTCATTGAAATATTGCTCTCTCTCTCTCTCTCTCTCTCTCTCTCTCCATTTGCCCAATCAAAACGTTTATTAAAAACTCCCTTAATGTATGCAATTAATTTTTCCATTTATATTAATTCTTCATATTGAATATTTCTCCCTCTCTACTCATCCCGTTTTATGTATTTATTAAAGACTCCTTTTTAAATAAATGTTAAGTCATGTATTGATATTTTCCCTATTTATCCACGCTTTACTTATTCTTCTTTTTAAAATCTCTGACCTCTTTAAACTAAATATGTATGAAATCTTCCTTTAATTTATTGTATACCAAAACTGCAACTAAAACATAATTTATAGTTAAATTATTCATTCATCTTACTTGACTAACATTAATATTATTTTGATAAGTGTAGCTTGTCAAACATCATTTTTTAAAACATAAAAGAATAAATATCTTATTCTTTTTTATATGCGTTCAGTTTTATATAAAAGTAATGCAACAAAACCACATCCACAAAATACGAATATTGTGCGGTCTATTAACTGTTATTTATTTTCTCATAAATCTCGTTCATACATAAACTTGATACATCGATCAATAATTCCCGGAAATGAGTAAAAAAACAACATTTTTATTTATTAACACGATTTCCTTCAAAACCGTAACAACATTTCGCTACATGCCTAAATTTTAATGCTTAATAGTGTAGACACAGGCTTATAGATATCTCCTGTGACCCAACTATTGAGAATAATTTTCAATATTTTTTTGATGTTTTCACTGCGTTCAGCCTCATCGGTGTCGGTACGAATTATTTTAAAATCAGCAAAGCACTGAAAAATTGTTATTTTCCGCAAAGAATATTAAGTTGAACGCCCTTTTTCACCTATAAAAAAGTAATGTTTAATCAACACGTAAAATTGGGATTTTTCATTGTTCTGAAAATAACAAAAGAACGAACGTTCAAAGTTGCTGCAACTTGCAGCCAAGTCATCAACATGACATGAAATTTTGGCAGGTGTAATGTGACGATTGCCACTTTGAATTTTTTTATTAGACAAGACATCTATATGTGTGCACCGGGACTTATCGACCAATATGTTACGTATGCTAATATGTATGTTCACAAGTATACATTCCATGTAAAATTTTTCGAAGATCCTTTCATCCTGTTGATTTTTATTTAAAAACACGAGCTTTTATTACCTTTTTTCTGTTTTTTATTTCTCTACCCATCACTTAGGGGATTTTGGATATAATGTTTTTTTAACAGAAGTGTGCTTTCCTCTCTATTCATCCAATAAAATAGAATAAATTAAGATTTTTTCAATGTTTTTCATTAGGTTTGTTCACATAACTTATCTTCTCTTCTCGTGCTTCTCGCGCTTGGTGCACGACAAGTACAGTGAGTCTGCATTTAACGCTCGCTGTCCTTTCGATTTTTATGAAAGTTATATAAACCTTTACGTAAATGTTGTGGCCAACGTTCGGTTCCCATATGTTTCTTTCTGTACGTTTGCGTTTAATGAACATCAGAGCTTTCTAAAAGATGCGGTGAGGAAAATTCTAACAATCGATCAAATCGATCTTAAATGTGCCTGATGACATAAAATTTGAAAAACATTTCCCACAATGTGCGATACTTTGCATGCACTGTTCAATATAACTAGGCGGTTGACTTTAATAGTTTGCGATGTGCAACATAAAAAGGGAAACATATAAGAGAAAGGGAAAGAAAGATTAGGGCGAGGAGAATAACGATTGTATAGAATTGAAAAGTAATTATTAAAATGTGGGTGTGCCAGTTCATTAATCCAAATTATTAACTGACTTTTAAGTAAAACTGTGAAATAGTTTTATTTAATTATAGGCTGAAAGCTATAAGCTAATTACATCTATATGTGTAGATGGATTTGTTGCCGGAAAGCGTCTGTTTCTTAATGAACTTTTAATCAATTTTCTTAAACTTTTGAGCTTTAATTTTAGATCAGCACTTCCTATGACCTATTGTTTATAGTTTTTTGCTAACGTAGGCGTGGTTAATAGCGGATAACTTAATTCGCTTCTATCAGCTAAGAGTACATAAGCTCAACTTCAGTTTTCTATTACAATTTTTTAGTCGCATCTTCACAGCGGAAAGCACACAGGAGAAACGGACGAAGAGATAGACAAACGAACAGATAGACAGACGGACAAGTCCATGGCAGACGGGCAAATGGATAGATATACCGACGAGTGGATAGACGGGCGGGTGTAGTGATGAATAGATGGATAGACATAAGCATGAATAGACAATTGGATGGACAGAGAGATGGGTGGATAGACGAAGGAAGTGACAAACTTAAACCAATTATTGTTCGCTTCTCACGAATATACGTAGTTTCTGATATTCTGACGCTTACGGACGCTACGTATAGAAGAACAGATCTAGTGTACACTCTTCATTTGGTGGTTGATATAATAAAAACATGACTACGAAAATATTAAAAAAAAAATCAGGTGATCCAAGAAAATCAGACTTTTATGTCAGATTTGGCAAAAAAAAGAGAGATCCGTACTTAGTAAAAACATTAACACGAAAAAGAAAAGTAATTTCTGCTTCCCACAGACACATTATACGCAAAGCCTATGTAACGTACGAAACGTATAATAGGCACATAGAACATAAAACGTGCATGATGCTTACATAATAACCAATAGCTTAGAGAAGTAGGCAATCCAGAGGTATGGATAAAAATGTTGATTTCAAGTTTTATGCTTAGTCAACTAAAAGCTAAATCCTGCTACTAATAATCTCTTTCGTAAGCTTTATTATTACTGTTTATTCGTTAACATAAGTAGCGAACAAGCAAATTTTGTTCCACCTAACCCGTTGCTTTTTTTTTGATTTATTTCCCACTTATTGTTCAGTTTTTTAGCGACTGTTTTGTTAATTGTTTTGCGGCAATTTTTTTAGGGCAACAATGAAAGTTCATCATCACCGGCTCATTGGTACAAGAGTCGCAGCGTTATGATGGCAAGTATGAAGGCCAGACAGATGTTAACTTGGATACTGGGTAAGGAGGATTCAAAGTTTAAACATTGCGAAGATCTGCAAGCATTGTAAAACATTTACAAAACTTGAACTTCAACAACAACAACATCAATATTTAAATAAATAATAAACAATGTGAACATAAGATAGAGATTTAAAGAAAAACAAATTTTTCACATAAAAAGGATAAAAAGGAAAAAAAGGGAAAAAATTAATTAAAAACATTTTCAGTTGAATAGAACAATTACCGGAACCAACAATGGAAGTATGCATGTAATAAAGTATAAAAAAAAAACAAAAAATTAAATAAAATACTAAATAAACAACAAATAAAGAAGAATCATTTTTATGAGAAACTCTTAACTGACCAGTTGATAAAACAAAACAAAAGAAAAAAGGTTTCCTTCTGTAAACTGTGTTGTAGGCATTCATCTATATACGTATATATATGTAACTGAATATAAAAAAATATTAATTTTTGCTTACTTAGAGTAAAATAAAATCAAATAAAATTTATTGATTCCTGAATTTGCGTTCAAAGCTTTCATGCATAGGCATATCGTCACAATGGAATAACAATAACTCAAGAGTTAACGGTTAATAATAACTGAACTTACGACTTGGCGAAAACTCTATAGAACGTAATATTATTATAATATCATCACATAGAAGAATAGCTGACCATTTCTACAATGTTTTTCTATCGGATGTCCATCGTAGGGTGATAGTCACAAATAAATAGGGAGAAAGAGATAAGAAGCGACCACGACCGGTAAGTACTACCACAAATCGTACGCAACAGCGCTAAGAATGGTGATATGTCCGACCTGATAGTCGCGTGTCGCAGCTATTTAGCTATGCGGTTTTAGTAGAAAGTGGCGTCTCTAAGGTTGGGTGTGAGGGAAAAGCTTTAGAAAGTGGGAGGAAAGAGATAGAATATGGGCCCGAATTTAACCCTGGTTTGCTCGACATGATAGTCGCGTTTCTTAACAACTTGTTTATGCGGTTTCAGTAAAAGGTGGTACATCTGAGATAATGCGGAGTAGAAAAGCTTTACCAACTTTGGGTTCAGTTTTGACGGTATTTCAGTTTCTGAAACTCAATAACAATCACCCAAAGCACGCAATGCAACAATCAAAATAATTTTGTTATTGTTATTTTTGCACCCGTCACCGAAAAATAAGTGGTATATTCGTTTTGTCAAAACGTTTGCAACGCCCAGTAGGAAATTTCAGAGCCCCTACAAATTATATATGTACATTCTTCATCAGCATCAAATTCTGAATCGATTTAGGCATGTCTATCAGTCCATTTGTCCGCTGGTCCGTCAGTGTAATGCCTGGTGTAAACATCCTCCTCGCTACAAAAATTAAGCTTTGGAGTGCGAATTTGGCACAAACATTGCAAGTTCATGCACGCAGATTGGTATTGAAAATGGGCTGAATCCATCAAACGAAAAGACTACCGTACCACGTAAACTAAAAATACCTCTGTTTTTCAAAAGGAGTAACAATTTTTTTTGTTTGCTCATTACTCATAAACTGCAGCATATGAATCTACAGAAATTTGAACGTATATTATATGGGCTATTTCTGTAGTAGCTCTACAAAACTGGCAAAATTAGACTTGTCTAGTCAATTTTATAGTGTCATAATTTCGTTCTTTTTTAAAACCTCTATAACGCACAAAAACAAGCTTCATTGATTTCATAAAGTATCTAAATTTTTGTCCAGTTTTAAAGTCGAAATGCAACAAAGAATGTTCGTCCTTTCATCTGTCCAGCTGTCCGTCCGCACAACCGTGTAGTATTTGTGACAAATATTCGCAAATATGAAAATGTCGCCTACAAATTTGCGAAAGAAAATGACCCAAACCGGTCAAAGGACAAGCCTATAACCCACAGATATGCAACCAAAACTGTAAGCGCCTTTGTTTTCCGTGCTTTTTACTTTGTACTCACGCAGTACAATCCAGACACTATATATGATTTCCACTTTTATTTTGAAAATAGAAAGAGTGTGAAAATTTATTTCTTTTCCATTTTTGGAAGATTACCGTGATGGGCACAAAAAATTCGATCACGACCGTATATAATTTCTTACTCGCGTTTATTTCTTACTTTATATATTCAGTTTTAAACTTTGATCTATAATTTTAAAAAGGAATTAAAAATATATAGAATGTTACACGACCTGTAAGTTATGCTCCTTTTCTGTTGCGGACTCCTTAGTAGGAAGGCAAAGGGAAGTAATTATAAAAAAAGAGAGGAAGATATTGAATTTGTCGTTACGAAAATTTCAGTACTAAACAAAACACTAAGAGATTTCATTTTCTTTTCGAATAGAAAATATCCGGTCATGCAGATTACAAGTTATTGACGATAATATTTGAGAATATTTGATTTTTATTTATTTACAATTTTGTTTTATTGCCATTGAATGGCTGTCAATGTCTGGCCACTAAGAGAGCTAACAAATGTGATTCAAATATTGAATGTCTGTAACAGGAGATTGTGAATAAAGCCTTTCTTCAAGCTTTATATGTGCGGACGAGGTGACTGACGAAGGATTTCCAGCCGAACAGCTGGATTAATTAAATAAATTAATTAAAAAGCAATGCATTCGAAAACATAAGTATATACATGATGCAGGTCTGATGGCTATTCTTAGTTGTTGTAAAAAAGTTATGACACAATAAACTGCTTAAGAATATCGAATATAATTACGCAAACATAATTACCTAACAAAGCAAATTGAGGAACCAAACTAGATAAAGCGAATATATTTTTTATTTATTTTTTAACAACATTGTATAGGAAAATAAAAGTCAAATCAAAGTATTAAATTAAATCCAAGTAAAATAAAGCAAAATATACGAAAAGAAAGAAGCAAAAAATAAAGAAACTCAAGCTCGCCTTAAGGCGTATAATTGACACCCATCACAGCTGATAAATAATAACTAGAGACGAGTAGACGGAGAGCGGACTCAATCCGTTTCATTTAAGCAAAGCTTTTTGAATTTCACTTTATTGTAGGCAAACAGCTCCGTTCCCGGAAAAATCCGTTAGAAATTATTTTGTTTGAAAATGTTGTCGAGGTCGTCTTTGTTATATCTTTAAAAAGCGTGCACATACACTCAACTGTTTTTTTTTTCCACGGTAGATGCATTCATTAGAAATCCGTGCAAGAAAAATCGCATAAAAATACATGCGACATATGGTAAATTTTTTTTGTTATGCATTCCACAACTTTAAAAATCGTATAAGATGAAAAACTCCATATATTTTTTTTAAAACCATGCCAAAAAAGTAATAATGAAATCCTTACTACATAAAACAAAACGACAAACAAACATAAAAACACAAAACACAAAAACGATTCGTTTTTATTACAAAAAACAAATTAAAATTGGTGTACAGTGAGAATTCAGTCCTTAAGTACATACGACATGCGAAAATTTAAATTGAAATTAAAGGCGTGCACGTTTGGTACGAACTGAATCAAAAATCAGTATGTATATCGGGTATGTGTAGCACAATTGAGCAGTAGAGCAAGACATAAGCAAATGTGTGGATATCAGCCGACTGACGTCTAATCACAGTATTCTCTCAATTGTGTTCTGTTGCCATGAAATTAGATTGAAAAAAAAAAGTTGACAAGAATTTTTTGACCGAAATTTTACAAACCACTTCCGAACTGCTAGCTTATTGCGTTTTCATTCGAATTCAGCTCAATCATTTTCGTAGCTATAGCTTCATTTTATTAGCATTTTTTTTTTTTTTTTGGAGAAAAAGACATGCATGTCTTTAAACTTTAATGTACTTTGTACGACTCTGTACGACAACGACATATTGTAAACACCTAAAACTTACACCGTTCAAACACTGTCTATCTATCTGTTATCTATGCGTGAAATTTTGCGGAAATTGAACGCGTCGGCTACGGTTTATGAAGCAATCAATTTTAGCGGTAGAAGTTTACTTTCACACCTAATGTGTATCACGAGATCGTTCTTGCCGCGGTGATGGGTATTACAAATCTTAGCTGATATAAAGCTATGAGAACATCGTGAACTTAAAAAAAACAGTTTTATGACATTTACTTAAGCTAATTCTTAATATAAAAACGCTTTCCTAATGAAAATCTTGAAGTATATATATTAAATATATATATATTTTTATAAAATTTAATCTTAAATTATAAAATAAACCAAACGTTTTCTTAAAACTCAAGAAATAAAAAATTTTTGTGCTAAACCATCTCTTAATGCAAAAGAAAATGTAAATTCGTGCAATAAGTTTAATCAAAGCAACTACAAGAGGTATGAACATACTGTGCTCAATTATATAAGCAAAGCGAAGCCTTCGTTTATTGTTAACTATGATAATGTATCGTGGCATAATTTACGTCTTTTTTTTTTGTTATTATACCGATCGACTCAGAATCACTTTCTAAATCGATTTAAGCGTGTCTATCTGACTGTCTGTCTGTCCGCCTTTTTTATAGACAACTATTTTTGAGATAGTTTAATATATTGACGGCCCAAGGATGAATGCTGTTGCAAATGGTTTGGTTTGCATCAGTTTTTCGACCACTTTCCATATAACGCCTTATTATCAATAATTATCATATGAGTAGCTGTATGGTGGTGTAAGGTACTCAATAAAGCGCGGTGGTCACTTATGCTGTTTTTAGTATTTTTCTTTTAAAGTAGAGCTAATCATTGGAAGTAACGAAGGAAGATTAGAAGTGCTATGCACCTATTGCCTCACTTTATATACGAGTTTATTCCTCTTACCGCTGTCGGAAAACTTAATAAAACATCTCAAGTATATGTCAAGAAATCCTGTTCCATTGAGTTACTGAAATGGAACGAAGCAGTGAACAGAACCTTCGTATTCAATCGAACTTGACCAACTTTTTTCTCTCTCCAAGCTCTCCAGAAAACTTTCATTAAGACGATTCCCCGGCGAATTTGATACCACACAGTCGCATCCTACACACGTTGCCTGGTCAATAATTGTGAAATGGCATACGTTCAGTATTCATTTGACTTAAAATCCAATAATTTTGAAACATACTTTCCTTCGATCCCGTACACGAGGTACATCGTGTTGGCGAAGAAGCAATGTTTTCTCCTGAAATTCAGCATCTAGTATAAACGACTTACCTAAAGCTTACTGAATGAAAAGGGAATGATAAGCCGGTAATAAAAGAAATCTCTTTCTTAACGAAGCAGTCTTTAAATTATTTCAGATTGTCGTCCATTTCATCCGACAAAACTATTCTCGTGATAAAATACCCGTAAATGGAGTCTTGTTTCGACGTAAAGGCGTACTTTTAAGGCCAAAGGTCAAAATACGAACTGACTTCAGTTCAACAAAATTAATTTTCTTATTCAAAATTTTGTTTTTCCTCGTCTACTTTCGTCATAAAATACCAAAAATCACACTTTGTTGCCATAGAAGAGTGGAGTCCAAAAATTATATTTGGAAGTCGTTAACTTTCTACAGTAAATTTATACATGGAGGCACTACTCGGCATCAATTTCCATCATAAAATATGATAAAGTTGATCTTCTTATCATATCATGCTTTACAGCACTTGTGATACATGCGTGAGTTTGTGCGGATGTATGCTATATCCAGAAGGACTTGAGATAGCCATATTTATTGTTACAACAACCAACTCAGAAGGTGATTCAGAACCACTGTCTGAACCGATCTAAGCTTGTCAGTCCGTCTGTCCACTTCGTTTTTTTTTTGTTGTTTTGTTCAACCAGACCGCAATTTTTGAGATAATTCGATGAAATTTGATACACCTATTTTACACCTATATAGTTTTTACTATTGAAATTAATACCGATCGGACCACTTTTTCGACCACTTCCCGTATAACAATTCATTTTGGAAAGTCTCCACTACAGTCTTTCTACTTGTTTTTGCTTTTAATAAAGTTTAAGTTATATATTTTTATTAAGTTTAGCGTAAGAATTTAAACGATTATAGTTTTACAATTTGTTAATCAGTGTATGCGTTCTATGTACATATGTATACGTACATTAGTGACAATTTTGTTTATAAGATCTACAGGAGCAAATTCAAAACTAAATGCACACACAAACGCAAAAAGAAACAAAAAAAAACAATAATAATAATAAAGAAATTTGTATTAAAATGAAATTACTTTGAATGGAAACGTTTACAATAAAACAATATAATAATTATTTAATAATAATAATAACAATTAAAATGGAAGAAATCCTTAATAAAAATAAAAAATTTTACCAACAACTAGCGTTTTATTGTGGTTTCTTATCACTCAAGAATTTTCCTTTGCCTGATAAAACCCTCCTGAGAAATGAATCCAAATTTTTTAACTAAAACACTTTTAAGTTACGCTGCCATAAGTTTCGTTTCTAATTAAATATATTTCCCTTTGCTCGCCTCAGAAATTCACTCTTAAAGTTTTTGTTCACCGCAGGGACTTTAAATGCGATAAATACGATTTGGTTTTTTAAATCTTTATTCGTAAAAGAAATTAAGACGTTCCAGTTGGCTTTACTATAACAATGGGATCGCAAAAATAGCTTTCGCAATAAGAAATTAGTATAATAATGGATGACAGTTTCAGATTGTTTGAGGAAGGATAAGGTAACATTCACCTATTTATATATACTTATATAGTTTGTTCCACCTGCGCGTTATTACACTTAACGCCGGAAATCGTTCAATCGATCGCTGTTAAAAACAGTTTTAATTCGTTCACCGTCGCAACCTTTTAATGACGAAATTTCCCGCATTTACTTATGAACGACTAATTATTGTGTATGAATAAACTTGTAAGGGAGATGCCCCTCCTTACCCTCTGCGAATACTAACTCGCTACCAGGAAGATATTGCTGTTTACATATTTATATCTTTATCCGTATATAACTTTTCTTTATTTTGCCAAACTTACAAACTTCAAGCTTAATCTTACATTTGAACTTGTACACTCTGTTTATAGTGTTGTTATCATCACACGATATATTCCTCTGATTGAAATAATATAATTTTGCATCATATTGTATTCATACAGTTTCAACTCACAAATACTTCCCTAAGTTTCAAGCATTGGCATGTAAGTGGTATAATATCCGTAGCCATTAAGTAAGCACACCTCGTGGTGAAAGCTCTCGGTACCCACGTGCTGGTGTGGTAGTCAACAACTATAAAAGCAGCACGCAATCAACGGCCATTACTTCAGGTGTTCAGCAGCAACCAAACCCTTACCCAAGAACTTTTAAACGGTAATAGTTTGTCACCCTGTCCGCCCGGAACGAGCTTCTTAAGGTAATATGCGTTATGCGCTTGGAACTGATGGGATTCGATCTAGTATACTTGAAACATGCTCTATCGAGCTATGTGGTGTTATTTCAATGATTTTGAATCTGTCCTTGAAATCAATTGTTTTCCCTTAGTTTCCTTATTCCAATTCACCAATGTGGAAATAGACATCACTATAGAGGCATCAAAAAGTTGAGTGACTTGCCTAAATTGTTTGGGTGAATTGTTACCCAGCACTTAGCTTTTACTATTAAATCTCATATTTCTCCATTCCAGCATGGCTTTTGGAAAGGCAGATCTACTGCCATGAATTCCTTAGCGTTTACTTGCCATGTTTTCAAGTCTTTTTCTGGCTCTCAATTAAATCAGTTCAAAAGCAATTCTTGCTGTTTGCCTTTAGGAATTTGGGTATGGGACCCGCTTGTCTCTTTGCCTCCTTACGAAAATAGGTTGCTTCTGTTATCCTTATCGTCACTTGAGAAACGTAGATTCATTCTTGGTGTCTCCTTCTTAATTAAGAAAATTAATGGCACTATCGATTCGTCTACATTGCCTTTAATATCCCTGACCGCTTCTTTAGGCACTTCATCTTCATCAAGCTAAGTGAGGGTAAATATAATTATGAGCTGGTTAACCCGTTTAGAATTGTTTGCAGAAACCTGAATGATATCTATCTCAATATCGAATTCTATAAAGTCAAAAATGAATTGGTGTTGTTTACTGTATCAGTTACTAACCTCTTGCGATGGCTTAGGGGTTCACTTGCAATTTGGTTCTGCACTGGTTGTGGGTGTGCCCCTGTGCTAATTGTGCACATGTTTTTTTTTTTCCTTACAGACTTTATACCAGTTTTTAGTATTAATTAGTAAAAGGTTTACTTCTAAGAGTCAATTGAATTCGACTGTTAATTTGTTTTAGTTGAGTTTCATGTGAAAGTAAGTAAAAATATCATAGCTCGTAAAGAAATTATAAGGCGTCGTACTTCGATTAAGATTCTGAAGTGTGGCACACAGTCTCCTAATGCGTCCTTGACCCAAATTTTGAATTTCAGAGGGAGCTGAAAAGATTGATTAATTTTTATTGAACAACAGTTTGAAACTCACTAAGGCACACTTCCCATATGGTGATACGTCCGACCACTATACAATCCAAACAAAGTACACACACACTGTTGAACACAATTTGAGGGGGATCTATTTAATTAGTCAAAAAATTATTGTATATGAGTACGACTACATATTCTTGGTTAGCCAGGCTACCCCGTCTGCGTCGGCATTCATCTCCGAATAAGCGTGAACAGCATAAAATCAACTTACTGTTTTCTTTTGGATTCCATTTTATTTATATTTCGGGTCGTGACTTATAAGTATACTTAGCCAAGCTCATTGATACCTATCAGCTATTTTTTGCACCAAAAAAAAATTAAGGAATAAATTAAAATCAACATAAGTGAAAAGCTTATATTCGAAGCGTAACAAATATTCTGCATTGATATCTGCTTGAAATACGCTTTATCTTCAAAGGGCGGCTGAGGGCTTGTCTGACAGCGGCTCATATCTTTCTGTAAACACATTATAGAAAATTGCACTGACATTGTATGCAATGAGTTTCATCCTTCTATCGCAATTTTTACAACCGTACTCCCCTGAGTAACGAAAACACCAAAAAGCTGTTTTGTTTGTTTTTAATGTGTATGATGCTCTTAGTCAACTTCAACTTCGCATCTATCGAATTCAGCTACAGTATAGATTCAGATGAATCACTGAATACTTGAGATGAAAGGCTTAATCTAGTTTAAATTAAAGCAATAGAAACCTTAACATAAGCATCAGATACTTTTGTAGCCTAACCACACGCTCCGCTGTTGATGTACATGAACTCGACATTAAAACTTTAAATTCTAAATATGACGTCGGCGATACACGGAATCCGATAAAAAAAGATTAGATGATGAACTTCATTTAGGTGGTCACAGAGGACTCTAAGGTCTGAAAAAGTTCATGGTTAAACTTGCATTGGCTAGGTTTTATAAAAACAAAATTCCTCGACGGACGTACAGGAACATCAAAGTTGATTTCACTTAACGAAACGGGTAAATGGCACTATTTACCAACTTTACCACCGAGAAAGATACTGTTACCAGAATGTTACACCAGCTTAGTTTTTTCTTTTTTAAATGTTTTTATTATTCCAAATCTGATGCGTCGCCTTCAAAGTAACCTTCGAACTCAAATAATGCTCCTTATCAACAATTTGGTCCCGATAAAAGGAGATCATAGTGCACAACAACGCCACGATAATCGAAGAAAACCTGTAACATCATCTTGATATTTGAGCGGCTTTGGCGCGGTTTTTTCGATTTTGGCTGACTTTCTGCACGATTGATCGGTTGTTTTCGGGTCGTACGCGTAGACGCAAGTCTCATCTCATTTTATTTTGCGAACAAAAGTTACCAACCAATTTACTAGGTACTTGCACGTATCCACTTGGAGAAGGCATTCGTTGAGACAGCTTGTGCAATATATTAATCAAAACACGTTCCATCATTTTCTACAACTTTTCGCCGTCTTTCTAGCAACAGGATGAAACTGATGTTGGTTTGGCAGCGCCCCAATTATCGAGCCATTTTCAAACTTCTTTAGCATTTCGGAACCGCTTGCCAGCCATACTCCATCAATCTGACCAAATGATAATCAAGTGAGCGTTATTTCTGGTCTTTTCTGCAACAATACGTCGTTCAATTTGTTCGACTGATGTCAGTAGACATCGGCAGTAATAGTTTCATTCGGTTTTAGCAGCTCGTAATACACTGCATCTTTCTGATCTCGCCATATGCATAGCAAAACTTCATGGCTATAAAAATTCCATTTCGGTGTCGATGTGGATGGCTCTCGCATAGACTATCCCATGACATTTTACATTTAAAATTGCCATCCATTGGACCCATTTTTCATCGCCAATCACAGCACAACGCATGAAACTCTTCTTTTATCGCCTGACAAGCAATGAAACCGCAGTGCTGAAACGGTTCGAAATGGCATTTTCAGTCAATTCGTATAGTAGCCATTTTCCTCCTTTTCGATCTTTCCCATTGCATATAAGCGTCTGGAAACATTTGATTAATCAACTTTTAAGCTATTCGAGAGTCTTCGTCCAATGAGTCTTTGAATTTTTTTGTGATATTATGGAACAGCATCACCATAAGCTTCCAAAAGTGTTTGATGGGCATCTACAGCAGATTTCGCCAAATGAAACTACAAAAGTAATGAATGTCGAAAATGTAAGTTTGACCGTTCCGTGATTAGCGTCCGTATAACGAGAATAACTCAATACCAATTTGAGATGGAAAACCGTTCTTTTTTTTAGCGAGAAAGGCATTTCATTATCATTTTCACCAATGGATGGTGCTGATCAACATACACTCAAGCACCTATTAGAAAAAAAATGTTGTAATTTTCAAAATACGCGCGCAATTTAGTTTTAATATTGGTCTTAGTTCTTGGTCACAATATTATAAATAGTTACATACTTTAATACGATGGCAGAGGGCCACGGGGATCCTAAGCTATATTTTTAGCACAAAAAGTAGTGGCTGCTTCTGCAAAGACTCAATTGAATTAACATGGCAACGATAAGAAGATGAGAATACAACTGGAGTATATTCCAGTGTAGGTCACACTAAGCTCATATATGGATATGGATCACTAAATTCACTCGACCAACATTTAATAAAGCCTAGCACTGATCAAACTTTATGCGAAGATTGTTCAATATGTAAACTGAACCGAAGTTTATAGTCGAATAGACCACCTAGATCAAGAAGCGATTTCGCATTCTCCAACTAATAAGAATCAATAAAACATTCCGTTGCAAAAGAGTTGCGTCTTGAAAATGATAACTTCTTGCATTCCTTTTGATATCATATCGTAGAATTGGTTGAGCGAGTATCATGTAACCAAATTATTTAAATTATCCTTGGAGGGAGGAGGCATGACTGAAGTTTCGACTTAAAAGGTCAGAGTAGTTCAACATCATCTACGTATATGAATGGGAAACGTTGACGAATGTTTTTGTCTGTAGCAAAGCGGATAACAAATCATTATCTCTCCAAGCAACAAAATCTAAATTTTCAAATGAATGTTATAAACATATCGTATGTGTGAAATGAATGCATACACAAAATGCACTAATAATTGTGCACATACGTACATACGTATTGATTGAGTAAAGCGCACCACTAATTAGGACAATTACGTATGCGTTAACAAGGTTTTAATAAAAAAAATGCACTTTTCAATTGCAAAAGGCTTTAGGAGTTGCTTTGAGTTCATTAGTGAAAAATACAAGACATCAACGGCATCGACTAAGTTTCATTTGCTTTGCATCAATTGATTGCAAAGCAAATTTGTGTAAAACATTAATGCTTAAGTTTTGCGAACGTGAGCGTGAAAGTAAGCTTAAATAAAGCCAATTATCATAAATCACATATTAATATAATACGGATATGAAAGCAAGTACACTTTGCTCCTATTTATTTTTAATCACTTATATAATATTCAAAATAATTTAATTTAGAATTTAAATTTCTACGCTTCAGTGAAGATAAGTCTTCGCTTGGGATTGGTTTTTTGGTTGACGTTAGAAGCTTTGAGTTCAGAACAGGAAAAGGAATATGTGCTGTCACCATCAACAACCAACAATGATTCGTTTTCTAATCTTTTTCATTCGTATCGTATTACACAGAGATTGAATGGTTCACCAAAAATTATCGATACGATTGACATCAGCGCACCAATCGATGTCGATTACGACATGGAATTAGCTGAAGTGAATGTTTTTCGTCCACTATTCCGCTATCGTGCCTCTTATGCCAGAAAAGGACCACCAGTTGGTTAATTGAAAATTGTGTCTCCTTTTTTAATAAAAAATTTGATATGTAATATTGTGCCTTCCTAATGAAAGAACAAAATTATATAAGACCTACAGCGAAACCTATCTCCACTTGATACATTACTGCGTACTCGAAGATATATTCGTGCATAGATCACTCATCCATTTGTTATTGCCTAGGTTCCCCCATAATGAAAACATTATACAATCATTTTCCCTTTTGTTTAATTTTCTGCTCCTGCCCATAAGATCACACCTTTTCAACAATTC
Organism: Glossina austeni; assembly: GCA_000688735.1. Classification (NCBI taxonomy): domain Eukaryota; kingdom Metazoa; phylum Arthropoda; class Insecta; order Diptera; family Glossinidae; genus Glossina; species Glossina austeni. The sequence goes on along the minus strand of KK502427.1, from coordinate 682,693 downwards.
AAATGTTCGCAAATATTCGCTCAACACGATATTTGTAACAATTGTCGGTACTTTTCTTAAGCAGAGTATTTGCATTTTGTTCTTGTGGTGTGTGAGTTCCACAACTTTTGCTACTACGAAAAGAGATAGATTAGCGTCACATGATCACTGGACACGAAAACTATGGCGAGAGTGTGGGCAGGTGATATAGCCCATCAGTCAACAAGTATTCGGTCTAACAAAGATATGGCAGCACTGTTAACACACACATATGATTTCTGGATAGTACCAACCTTCAGTCGACTCGTGCCAAAATTTCATGACACTCTGACAATTACAGTGGTTTCGGTGATGCTATTTTCGAAACAATGCAAAACTTTGAATATCGATTCTTGTGAAGAGGCTTTGATTGGCTTCAAAGATTTTATGGAAAATTTCGATCGTGAAAAAAAAAAAATTTGCTTGTGGTTTGCTAGTTTTAAGCAAAGTCATAAAAAAACCCATCGTGCTGAAGTGGTTATGTACCGGGTATATTAAGCTTGTGCGTACGTATGTAGCACCCAGAAAAACTCGAGATAGACTCATCTTTTATTATAGCGATTGATTCTAAATCATTTTCTGAATTGATTTAAGCTCTTCTATCCGTCTATACGGCTTATTTTCTCGTGAGTAACATACAGATTGCAAACGGGTGAGATGTTTTTATCAAATATGCTGCACTCACATGCTTTGCCTCAAAGGCGAACACTATTGAAGATGGTTCAGATAGGAGCACTTCCCCATATAACACCTTATTTTGAAGAGTCATTGTATGAACAACTGCATTAAGCGAAGTGATATAGGTTATTTAAAGGTGAGCCCTCTGGCGCACTGTAGTGCTTTTACTTGTTTTTTGTGCACCAATATCATAAACCCCAATCGTATTCAAAAAAAAAACCATAACATTTTTATTTCGAATATCAGACTGCGTCTATATAAACAGAGGTTTATTACACATTCCTTCATTAGGATGTTCATATAACTTATAAAGAAATTATAAAGAAATGTCGAAAATATAGTGCTGGCCTGCCAGTCATTATAGCACTGGCAATAATTGTTACAGTTCTTGATAATTGAATTACTCTACAACAATTTATTGTTATTATATATATTATATTTGGTAAATTTACAAAGATGCCTTAGGATGTTTTAGGATTATTCAGGATTGTATTATGTTTACCCAAAAAAGTGCCACATTGCAAACAACTTATATCTCACTGATCATAAATATGGCTAGATGATTGTGTAAGTTGGAAATTCGGAGAGTATGACTGCCGCTATATGGGAAACAAAAATCTCCAGAATATTTGTATTATCTTTAAAGGATACATCATTGCAAGACATTTAAGTTTTTTGCACCAAAAAAAATAGGTGCCAACCTTGAATTTATCATAGATGACAGCGGATATTATATCTGGCATCGTGGATGTCTATACGACATGTGTTCGTCCCAATTCGATTATATTGCAAAAACTTTTATCTACCATTATTGACAGTTACATCATTTCATATTCCAAACGATACATTAGGGGGGGTAAGTATTCGTATTAACTAAATTTTAACGCACAAAACTTTTATTAAACACGTATATCATATCAGGCTGCATACGTTGGAAGCTTCTGGTTGAAAACAAAGTTGAATTCTATCACCATCTAAATTGGTATGCATTCTCGCTAATTGTGTTAATAGACACATATATGTTTTGCTTGTGTCTGATAATGGCAGAATGTTTTGTGTTTAGAAACATGAATTGCTATAAGATATAGGTATATCCTATAGTATATACTTTATATTATATATGTTATGTATAGAGTATAATATATATGTAATATATGTGTAATATATATATATATATGTAATATATATATATAGATCTATATATATATCTATAGATATATACATATCTACACACATCTGTAGATACAGATATACAGAATACATACCTACATTTATGTATGTGGCAATCTCCAAAAAGTGTGCATATATTTCTATTATTTGAATTATATTTTAAAAAATTATTGTGTTTGTTAAGAATATATAGACGTCTTGAAAAAGTGTTTAATATGTGGGCGAAAAAGTTTAGATTATTGTAAAGATTGAGAGTTCGAATATATTAACTGGTACATCGAATATGATGGAACTTTTTTACCAGTAATGTGTTCTAGCGCTGATTGGGTTATTCTGAAAAATCCTAAGTTTTTTCAATCAAAAGTAGAGCTCTTTACGTTAAGCCTGCATATAATAATGTTCTGGCATCCTAGTAGATATGAACATATGTGTTCACACTAATTCTCTTTTATAACAAAAACAAATCTAGCAGAGAAGAAACACACGGATGGTAGATGGGGGACTATTCGTACTAATTGTAGACTATTGGAATATCATGTGAATCCAGACACATGTAAATGGTTTTACGTTCGTACTATATATGGATTTTATATTTCACAAAATGGACGACAAACTCTAAAAGTCGTGACTTATATTGCAAAAGGCTTATGCGATAGTATCTACCAAACCTTATAGATACGAGCAATAAAATTAGACCTGATAATAGCAAGGCCAGTGTATAGGAAATAAGAGTCGTATATGTATGTATGGATATTGGCTAATTTAGTTACACTGAAAAAAACGTACTGGTAGAGATGGCGTCATTTCGTTTTTCGAAGAGATTAGATCTATTCAAATGGACGTACTGAGAGACGATGTTGTTAATTCCTTTCTTGGGGGAATACCTTCACGTCTTTGGCATAGATCTAATTCTAGTGAGAAATGAGTTGAACAATACATGTATTGTAGAGATAATATTGTCATCCCCCGGAGGAGTTAGATCTAATTAAATTTACCCTAACTCAAATCAGAGCTGATTTGTCCAAAGCAAGAAATGATAACTCTATCTCTATATGGTAAGTACGAGTCCCAACTCTGTTAGAAATGCACTTACTTCTGCGCGTACCACAAATACGCGCTCAGTGTCGTCCGTCCGGTTTCCTGTCTCTTCTCTAACTTTTTAAGATTCGCTTTAACAAGTAAAACTTTGTGTCTGACATCGTCTGTAGTTATACGATAGGGTAGCTTATTGCTAAGTTTGTCCGCCAACTCACTGCCAGCTGTTTTCCACGGAACGCGTCTATCTGTCTGCCACAAGTCGGGACAGCTACGCAGCAGTCTGCTAAGAATGTCATTCGGGATGGACGCCATAATAAATCCTAATAAACCACTTGCTAATATAGCAGTCTGGCAGTCAAAATTCAACCAATATTTTTTGTAAATATTTAAATGGTAGTTAACGTCCGACACGGTGCCTAGTGCAAAGTATATTAAAAAAAAATAAATATATTCAGGAAGGATGAAATAATGGCAATTGTAATATTTTCTTATTGCTACAATAAAACGCTTCTTTTTTGATATCATACATGCAACGTAAAGTGCATACTAATTTCTTCAAATATTATTCAAATTTTATTACAGATATCACTAATCAATAAATATATATGAATTATGAAATTTACTTACAGGTTACAATGCTGGAGTACACAAAAACTGGTATAAAAATCAATTTATTTAATCGACGCCGGTATGATCCGCAGTAAAATGGATGAAATGGATGAAATTTGGATGAAAATGGATGAATATTCCAACACAAGTAGTAGCTGTATAAGAGGACAGTTAAAGTCTCCTTCATTTGTAGCGTAATTTGTAGCGTAATTTGTAGCGTAAATAGAAGAACTTACCTACAAAAGCATGTATGATATGAAACTTCTTTTTTAACAAATATTTTTTCTCAAAAGATTGTTCAACAATATCGCATTCAAAGGCTGTAAGGTGGTTTGCCTTGATATGAAATTTATGCGTTGCTTCCTTTTTTCTAAATCTTTATTTTTTAAATTTTCGTATATTTGTGTGTCAAACTTTGTCGTGTGATCGCGCGATTGGTTTGGTGCAAAATGATATAAAATGCTAAAAATCCTAAAAAGCTGTTGCTGCATATTTCTTGTTTTTGCTTATAAACTTTATTGTTTTCGCTTTTAAGAAATATAAACTGTTTTCGCTCATAAACGTTCTTGTTTTCGCTTATAAACTTTATTGTTTTCGCTTACAGCAAATGCAGTCATATTCATATTCATACAGTGAATCTCATTAATATTGGGTTTTTTCGCCCGAGAAAAAGTATACGCTTGTTAAACTTAGTCCATTGCCCTACCTTACAATTTTTATTTACTTTTTCCTGGTGCTAGGGAATACATAATAAAATATAAACAGAAACTTTGTATGTTTGGACAATCGACTAAGTTTAACAAGCATTTAGTTTTTGTCGAGCGAAAAAATCCAATATTAATGACAAGGCTTATAGAAAAAGGAGAATGTGTTGAGAATAGAGAGAGAACAGAATTGTGTCCAATAAATTTTAACGCTTCGGTTCTGCTATGTAAATGAGAATAAAGTAAATAAAGTAGTAAAGTATGAGAAATATCTCTTAAAGAGAGAAATCGATGTGCCATTCTTATCTCTCTTTTTCTTTGCCCTAATTCTCAAACATTCGGCCATTTGTCAAAATTGACATTTTGAAAGTATAAAAATTAATGATATTTTATTCGCAGTAGTTTAATATCCCTATTCTAAAATGGTATTTGAAAGTTTGCTAATATATAACAAACAAATAGATCAAATTGTCGTAACATGATATAAAAATTTATCAACTCTTATAGTATAAACTACCTAATTATATATTTTCGTAAACATTTAATGGTTTTTCTATTAAACCATTTATATACCATAGGTGCGATTTTTGATTTATGAAGAAAGTGAAAACAATTTAATTTCAAGACACTGCCAAAATTTTTTATAGCGAATGTACCTCTAAATGTAAGCCTGTCTTCTGTATGGACAGTAAGAAACAAGCACATTAGTACAATTACATAATAATTAAGAAAAAACATCTCTAACAGCCCCAATCTATAAACTAATTTTTCTGTATTGATAAATATATATAATTGAAGTAAAATGTATTTTTTTCTTCCCGCTCTTCTTCTAAAATTTAGCAAATCAACAACAGATGATTCGCTGTGCTGGATAGAAAAATTGTATTGAGAACATGAAGTTTATATATATATACATATATATATATAATCAAAAACAAGGGGTAATGACGTACCTGAAAGTTAGCTTTCGCTTTTTTATTTCTCCTTTTTGCCAAACAGCTCAATGGAACAGCGAAAGCTAAATGTTTCATACGTGATTAACCCCCAGATGATTCACTGCGCTGAGTAGAACAACTTTCCTCTTCTCGTTGAACTTTTAAAAGAGCACATTGTGTACATAGACACAATATATTTATTTATTCACTACCAAAGCTAATCGCTAACTTTATTAAGGTGTAGGCATATATATATATTTTACTTTTAAATATTGCTGTATTTTATGCATTTTTGACTGGCAACTACAACAAGGTCGAAACAATTTTTTCACATTGGCAGTTCCATACTTACTAATAACATCACTTTGAAAGAAACAGAAACAAACTCTCTTCGCATCAATTAACTCGTAGGTACTTAAAAGACTTTCGTCTTTAAAAATATAATAAGTGCTGTTCGGTCGAAGGAAAAATAAAGAAGATAACTATAGGTAAATTAAAGTTATCAGGTCGCTGATGTCAAGTTAGTTTTTCTACGCATTCATTTGATAATTTGATAATTGCTTTCAATCGAGCAGTACGTAATACTAATAAATAAACTATTAGATCATTATTGGAAATGCAAAAATTTCTTCTTTTTTTTGTATTATTTCAAGTTTTTAAGAGAACAAGCAAAAGCAGACAAGATAGTAACACCAGGTAAGAATGTGTATGCGCGTGTGAATCATCGATTATAAAATAAAAGTAGAGTCAAGATCTTTCGTTTTGTATATAAAAGGGGATTTCCCACTTGAAGATTTAATGAAAGCAACTCATTAACCACTTCATTGATTAATGCATTTTAACGATAATACTTGAATTTTTTTTGTCACGCAGAAAACAGACTACTATAAAAATTTGATTTTGGACTAATGCAAAATAGCAATTACGATGTCTGACGAAGACTCTTTCGTTATTTTGGATACCTTGTCCCTCGACAGTAAAGCTGATGACAATTCATCTATAGACAATTTACAGCAATCATTGAATACCGCAACAGATGGTGCGGGCGCTTCATCAATTAAACCGAAAAAAAATTCCAAGAGTTGTGGATATAATTACTTAAGCGAAGAATTTAAAGACGTAAGCGAAACGCAACAAAGAAGAAATGCCGAAAGAGGGGATGTACAGCCGGAAATGGCTGACGCCACAATAGCGAAAGATAGCAAATTATGGCAGAGATTTCAAACTTCTACAGAAAGTGAAACAGATTTTGATAATTCCATAAAAGAAGGTATAACAACTTTCGCTCAGAATAAACCTTTTGTGCTTACTCCTAATGTAAGCGAAGAATCATTGTTAAAAAAAAGCAAACTTTCGAAGGAGTCTGGAAAGGACAATAAGCAAGAAACCAGTGCTTTTTGCAAAATTAAGACAGACAATGAATCGCCTTTTCAAAGCTGGTTAACTGTAAGCCATCCTAATGCCGATATAGGGAATTCATCAATCACACATAACAAAATTCCAAAAAATCTTGAGTATGGATCAATGATCAAAGGAATTGCAAACGAAAGCGACATGCAACAAAGAAACACTGCCGAAAAAATATGCATACAATCGAATATAGAACCGCAAATGGCTGAAATCTCTGTAAGAGATAGTAAATTATGGCAAAGAGCCACAATTTCTACAAGAAGTGAAAAAGACTTTGATAATTCTATAAAAGCCCCTATAAATTCTTGCGCTCAGAACAACTCTCGTATACTTACTCCTCATTCAGTTCGAGAATCGTTGCCAAATAAAAGCAAAATGTCGAATGCGCCCGAAAAGCAGGGTACCAAGCAAGAAACAAGTACTTCTGACTTGACTACATCATGCGTAATCGAATCTAAACAAAGCAATGAATCGCCTTTACAAAGTTGGCTGACTGTGGACCGCTCTAGTACCGGAGAAGTTATAAAAGAATCTAAACTAATAAGTGCTTCAGCTGTAAATATCGTAGAAAACGAAGGAAAAGAAGAATCTTTAGAAATTTCTCCTAGCAATTCAGGCCCTTCGAGTGCCGTAACAGATCGGTCCAGTAATAACAATTTAGCTGCCAGCTTCATTTTAGGAGAAATTAATGTCGATGTTTTAAAGGTATAAATAAATAAACGATTCTTTTTTTTTTTTTTATTCTTCCCTTTCTATTTTTAATGAATTTTAGACGAGCGTTTATTCACAATTTCCCAGCATATCAATGCAGGCATCTGCCGAGGATATCGTAAAACTACAAAATCTATTAACCGAACATACACAATTACAGAGTAAGTTTTCTTTGTTGTAAATTTCAATTTCAACTCAATGAACTTATATACTTATTCAGGTACATTGACAAAATTTACTAACACACTGCAACAGTATCATCGCAGTACCTTGCAATTCAAAGAGGAAAGGCAAAAAAATGAAAAACGATACAGTGAGCAATTGCAGGAATGTCAAAAACAGATTCAACAGGTAAGAGCATATGTGTGTGTAATTATGAATGCTTTAAGAATCCATATCCCGCAAAGACGATAGATTATAACGAGTGCTTGAGCTGAATTTTTAAATGTCTTCCACAAATAAAATATATATATATTTCCAAAAGTGTTGCATTGCTTGCATATATCTCACTCACCCACTCACGCTTATAGATGCTTAATACTTGGGAGAATGTCTGTTTTTTTCGCTCTCATCTGACTAAGTGATAAGAAGGAAGAAGCAAACATTCATCAAGCGTAATTGTTGAGCTCACACTCACTACGACTATTGAAAATAAACTGAAACTATCTAACCGTATTCGTTATTGTGGATTTGCCTTCAAATTGAACTTCTTTCAACCTGAGAAAAAGGAAACTGCGGACTTCTTACAAGATTACAATCAAAAAATAATCCCACATATATAAAAATAAATCAAAAACCCCTAAATTACTTTACTTTGACATGCTTTTAAACGATACTGTACTTAATCCACCATTTTTGGTGTCAGTTTTTTTTATTGATTTAAATGATGCCTTAAACAATCTATAACGATATAATAAGTACGCCTGCAGAGGAAATTTTAAGTGATGAAAAACATTTGATTTTCCGAGCCACATCGTGGTGTTTATCTTCAAACATGATTTTTCGAAACGGGATAAAGCATAAGTCTAATAATTTCCCGAATTTTATAACCTATTGCTGACTTTCTTTGAGTAAGCATTTTAATTCAAATACTTGCCGAAATGGTTGTTTTTAAGACCCCATACGTATTTGCCTTTCTATAAACAAGTACATTCTTTTTTATACCCTTCTCTGCTTGTTAAGTTTTTCAAACACTCAGAAGGACTTGAGGTAGAGCCTCCTTTTATTAAACATATATGTATATAGTTTAGTTTTTCAAAGTATTATTTATTTTTTATAATATATTTAATGAATTAAGATTCATAACTACGAAATAAATTCTTAAGTGAACTCTAGCAAGAGCTTTTTAGTATTGTTTATTGCACTTTTCAGTTGCTCTTTTAGATCTGGAATCAATCTGCTATTTTTCCATTTAGCTAATATCTTTTTTATATGAATCTTTTACGAAGGTACATACCGTGTAAGAAGAGAGTTAGGTGTTTTTTGATTTAGTTTGCTACACTGACGTGTTTTGACCCAAGGACCAGCTGGCTATTGAAATTGTTTTGGGTCGTGTCCCTTTTCGCCCATTTCCCATGTAATGTCTTATTTTGGGTACTAGTTATATGAATAACTGTAGAGTATAGTGAGAGTATTTATTGGCGAGCCGTGGCCCATTACATTGTTTTTATTTATTTTAATGCAAAAGACAAATAATCATCATTGCCTACCACAGAGTGGTTTAAAATCTTTTGCTAATACTTAAATACATGCTCAATAGCTTCTCCGAGTATTAGCATTGTCTTGCATCCTAAAAAATTGTCAAAAAAAACACATTTCCTTCGCTTTGGTGCTCCCCGTTAGTGGAAGAGGGAAATTCCGCATCACGTCTCTTTCTTTTTTTTACAAGAAAGTCTCGAGGTTATAGAAAATTAAAATTCCTGTGTGGCGTTCTTTCACTAGCATAATTTTCTCATTAGTCAGCTGAAAATAACTGATGCCTTTTTTTTTTTTTAAGCAATCTTTTAGCTTTGCTGACTCACAAAATCAATTCAATTAAAAATATAGAGAGCATTTGTAATTTGTAATTTTTAGACTTTAGCCTTTAAAGTTTATATGACTTAATTTTCCATCACTCTGCCTGTGATTTATCTATATTTTTATTCGTTTCAGTTGCAAGAAGAGAACAATCGTTTAAATAAGGACATTGGAACTCAATTGGATCAAATCAAGGCATTGGATATTGTTCGTCAAAAGGACCGTGAGGAGATGATACAGAGTATATCAGAGAAATCAGCTTTAATCGAAAATATGCGAGTTCAAATTGAAAAATTGGAACAATCACAGCTGGTGAGATACTACACTATTAGAAACGTACAAATTTTTCAATTATTTTCTTAAAAGACGAAAAGTGATATCTATAAGGCAAATTAAAGCTTTTCCTTCAATTTCTTTCTGCTTATCATCTAAGTGGGAGAATAATTTAAAAATTTGTACGTTCCTAATAGTGTAGCAAATAAATTTCCATTTGCTTGCACTGAGGAAGTGTACTGCCTATGTAAGCATATTCTGCACGGGAATTTTCAAAACGGATGGATTTCTTCTCTTTTCAAAGCTAACGGAACTAATATAATTGCAACTTTGAAACATTGAATAATGGTTTGAAAAGATTATAACTAATTATCCTCATCTTATTTAATTGTTTTAGGCCTCTTTTGATGTTTTGCCCGCGTCATTATTAAATACACGAAAATCGTCAAGTGATGGAATTTACATAAAACGAGACGAACATCAAAAAGTTATTAAAAATTTAGAAAGACAATTATCGGAATTATTGGCTAAAAATTTAGATTTTAAAGATATGGTAAGTAAAAAAAGGAAAAGAAATATTTAAAAGAAAGTAACATTCCACTCTTTCTGTAAAGGAAAAACAATACATTGACGAGTTAAATTGTTTAAAAGTTAATTTAACCGCTGCTGAAGAGTTAATTAGGCAGTCACACACTGAAATACATGAATTGAAAGCTTCAAACTTAGCTAAGCAACAAAGGATAGAGGATCTCAACCAACGCATTACCTTATTGGAGCAAAGCAATCAAGTGCATCGTCATGACTTTGAACTCGAACGACAATCGCGCGAAAAGGCTGTGGGAGAAAAGCAACAAACGCTAAAAGATTTGCGAATATTACAAAAACGTAATCAAAAATTGATCGAAGAACGACAAAACCAAATTGATAATTATGAAAAATTTCTCGGCAATTCTATGAGTAGTAGCAGTTACAATAATTCGATACAAGTAAGTAATAAATTTGTATTGGTTTGTTATTCTTTTGCTTTATATCAATATATACGAATATATACTTTATCATTTTTTTTTCTTTTTTATAGAGTTTAGTGCCTTCACTGGCCGATCAGGCTGCAGCATTACCAATTCAAAAGGCTCCCTCAACTTATCGTTGCCCAGTTTGCGATAAGGCTTTTAAAACTTTAATGATATTACACAGTCATGTTAATGATTGCATTGATAAGAATTAATTTTGATTGGCGTATATTCCCACTTACATGCATATACCTGTATAGAAAAATATATAACACCAATCAATATATGAATATATGAATATATTTGATATCTTATTTGGCATGACACTAAGTTTGCCTACTTAATGGATTTTTTCACGACAATTATATGAGATTTTTAACATAACGAGTTAGATTCTTCAGATTTATACGGTTTTTCTATCCGTCTGTTTGCTCTATCTATTCTGTCACATTTTCTTTATTTAGTACTTCTTTAGCTCAATTTGCTTCCCTATCTACTAACAAGGAAAACGATTATTGAAAATTTTTTAAATTTATTCTGCACTGTATAAAAAATGATTAAATTATTATTTAAAAATCGACTATAGTTTACTTATATTTGAATTAGCCAGAGACCATAGTTTCTGTACATCTTGATTAGCCACCAAATTGTTCAATATACGAATATCTTCCAACATTTAAATAAAAATTAAACTTATTATTGTCATTAAAGCGCATTTTTCGACTCACCGTTAGTTTGAGCGTAATCTTCTAAAATGGAACGAATACTTATTACAGGAACAGCACTATTGAAATTTGGATACACGGTTTCATCCACTTTAATATTAGACACGCATATACCCATTATATTACCATGTTCGTTAAACATGGGACCGCCACTTTGACCTGCTTGAACGCAACCGTCCGACATTATCACCGCCGGCGTAAAACGTATTACACGGCCTTGAAATATTGATGGATTAAAATCGTATTTTAAATTGAAATTTGCAAAATAAGGAAAGCCGGCATTGTAAACACGTTGTCCCAAACATGGTTTGGTTTGCGCTAGACGAACGCAATAGCGGTCAGGAATATTTTGAGGTATTGAAAGTAAGGCCACATCAAAGGCTGTGCCATAATGTGGATTCCGCCATAAAACTTCCGATTTAAATGCACCGTTCATGTTGCGACACTGAACTTTGGAATTAACCTAAAAATAATTTAATTGGACGTTTTTTTTTACCACTAAGCCATAATGCGAAGATATAGAAACAACTAAATATCGACAGGAATTTAGGATATGGAAAAGCAAGTCCATTTTATCGCGGTGGCACTTATATATATCGATCAGTAGGTGGTATATCAACGATTCATTTTGAGGTGAGAATGTTATGAAGCAAACATGGATTGATTCTTTCTCTATATTTGAGAATCTATTATTACGAAGAACCGTTTTTATGCCCTACAACAATTGTGGCAGAAGGGTATCGATCGCTTTCTGTATTGATCTAAGTTTGTCTATCCGTCTAGTTTCTTGTGTTCAAGTAAGGATGAACAACCCTTAAAAACAAAGTTTCTAGAAGCTTTGGTCGAAAGATGAAATGGTTCTTCGATTACTTTCCATATAATGCTTCATATAAAAATATCGTTATATATATAACTATACTGTGCTGTAGGACAATTAATGGTGGGCCGAACCCACTAAAGTTTTGTGCTTGTTCTGTGTATAAATTTATTCGTACGAAGACTGGATTAAGCATTTTTTTTGAATAATCGTATTTAATAAAATTTTAGCCACATTTATTAATATCTAGCTCTAAAAAAACAAAGATCTACAGCGCTAGTACCACAAGTCGCACAATTGCCGATATAGGGAATTCTCAATCACACGTAACAAAATTCCAAAAGATCTTGTATGTAGATCATTGATCAAAGGAATTGCAAACGAAAGCGTCACAGAAAAACATATTTCCAAGACTTTTCGAATGGCTTTGTAAGCGTGTTTGATGCTTAGGAACAATGTATGTTTTATAATTACATTTATTTAAACGGCTTAGAAGTAGCACCGTAATAATGTTGGTTAATACCAGAGGACGTTAACACAGTAGATACCATATTTCAGGCCATGACTGAATGCCAAGCATAACACCGAATTCCCACACCCGTATACTACTAGATAGTATTCAAGAGATCTGAATTCTCTCATTAATATAATCGCATACAAACTAATCGAATCTCTGTTCTTTCTCTATTCTACGCAGTATACGCAGTATGCTAATTGCAGTTTAAGAGAACTTTTTTAATGGAGTTTACTTAATGCCGATATGAAACAAAAAGACTTAGGGGATGGAACTCGACAAGCCAAATATTTTAATTATACCTTAATTGAGCTGGATGTCACGACGCGTTGAATTTATATTTTCTTAACAATAATGGAAAATAAATTTCATCCCATTCACTCTTTTATAACCATAAATAAAAGATCAAAAATTGCGATCTGAACACAAAGAAAAAGGATAGACAGGCGTGTACGCAAGCGTAGGGGACTCTAAATCGATAGGTATAATAAAATATGGGTCTGTCTCAAATACTTTTTGGCGCTGCACCCATCCGCACAAATTTAATATACCCCTGTAGGGTGCAATATTACAGATTTTTTAAGTTTTAGCGTTTTGATCAAAAATACACGATATTCCTTTAATTTTCAAGCTGATTCTTCTTCAATGCCTTAAACAAACAAACTGCAAACATATAAAGACGTAATTTTCAGTTTAGTTTCTAATTAAAGAGGGCTAAATTTAGCAATATTTAGCAGAATATAGTTTCAGAAAGTTTTTTTCAAAATTATACTTTCGAAGCAAAATAAATCAATTGAATAATATTAAAAAAGCCTTTGGTGACGGCAGTGTATGCACAAAAGAGCACAAGTCATCTGAGGTAATGTGAGATCTAAGTGTCGTAACATTTCCATGGGCGAAAAGAATTTGTGGTTCTTAAGAAACGGATGAGGCTATTAAAATGATATGGAAAACGATTTCTTCAGGAAATCAACGAATGATAGCAAAGTGTAACTCCTAATAATACTTTTTGGAAGAAATGAAACAGGAAATGTGAAATTCGTATTACTCTTACGGAAAACGTACCTCAAATACTACATGAGAGCAGGTTAGAATGAATTTTTTTTTTTGGACTTTAACAAATGTTCCAGTGCCTTGTTTACCGGTTGCCTCTATAATCACCAGGGAACGTTCCCCTAAAAAATATGAATAAAAAACAAACTTAACAAGAGACTTAATAAATAATGCTCCTTAATAATTGAAACTTACAAGCAAAATCAGAAGGTTCCCTCGGCAAGGTAAAAGAAGTAATTTTTATACCTAATTGCTTCATAAAATCACGCAAGAGATAAGCAAAATTTGCAACTAAAGTCATATCAATTCTTCCTTGATCGTATTGAAATGAAGTGCGTACAATTAACCCAATCAAACGTCTGTAAAATAAATCGGATACATATCTAAGAATTTATAGAATTTTTGTTGAAAAAAATCACACTAACAATTTATTATTGAACACCGCTGAACCCTCACATCCGGGTAAAATATTTGACAATACAAATAAACTGCCATTGCCATGTCCTAAAACATTTGATACTTTGCCTATGCTTACGGTTTTATAGAAATTTTCCATTCCAAATGGTGTACATATGATTAATACATCATCTAAAGCCCGTACGGAATATTGGTAGCGTAAATAATGAGCGATATGTTCTAGAGAACGTTGAAATCTTTCCGGCGAATTTACTTTTTCAGGGTGCGTAGACAATATCAGGAAGCTAGTAAGAAGAACTTCATTATGCTCTGTAATAGCATCTTCTGATAAACCTTTGTGATTTGAAAGTTTATGAAAACTACGCGATATTTCTTCTGAACTAAAGATATACAATAATTTAGCGCGATAACGCTTTAAAATGTAATCAACACGTCCTGTATTGACGTACTGCGTGGATGTCTGAGGTAATTTACGATGATCAAACATTACTTGAAAGTTAAGAAGGAGTAAGAATCGTGACTCTTCATTATCAATACTTTGAATATCAATCAATTGACATTGCTGCAATTTACGTATAATTTTGGTGCTGGCGCATACATTTTCATTACAGTCATCAGCCACGAACGGCGACGTAGGTCGCACATAAGTTTGTAAGATGCCAGCAGATGTTATAACAATTTCATTGTTTATAATTACAGCTGATTGTTTGGCATTGGGCTGGTTGGTTATCTCCAGTAAAGCGTGTCGTATTTTAAGTAACATCGTCTTTGTATAATAGCTGAATGTTTTACAAATTTTATTTCAAATGAAAAAAACGAAACAATTTAACAAAAAGCACGCATTGGAACTGTGATCAGATATCCGTCATATATTTAAAAATATTCTCCTGGGAAAATTCGGTTGTACTTTTTTATTTATTTATTTTTTTTTTTTTTTGATTGTTGGATGGAGGTGGACCAAGCCAATAGGATTGTGGCTTATATGTCCAGATAGTAAAATACCTTTTTTGTTACACAAAATAATAAGTTATTACAAATTCCTTTTCTTTATTTTATTTTTTATTTTGCAATGTTTTGCTTCAAAGCATATGTTCTTAGACAACAGCCCTGCATTTAGATGTAAACAAGAAACAGCTGTTATCAGTATAAAATTAATTTTAACAAGTTTTGAAGGTGTTCTTTATTATGTTAAAATACATTTTACTTAGCGCATTATTTTTTATAATTGTACAAACAGCGACTTATGACTGTTCAAATTTATTAATGGGTCAATATTTATGTCCGGATCCTAGTAAAAACCAAATTGATCACAAAACTCA
This sequence comes from Glossina austeni, assembly GCA_000688735.1. Lineage (NCBI taxonomy): Eukaryota > Metazoa > Arthropoda > Insecta > Diptera > Glossinidae > Glossina > Glossina austeni. The sequence goes on along the minus strand of KK502427.1, from coordinate 667,276 downwards.
GCAATACGTAGGATGTGATAGATCTGGAATAGCTAAAGGTGATCAACTATATCTTTTATGTCTCAAAAAAATTTTAACTACTGCCAATGCGATTTTAGTTTGGTGCATCGCTGCTGAGGGTATTGAATGCGAGACTACCAGAAACAATACGTTTACAAATGATATGCCATGTAAATGGACGTACGTTTCTATTTCTAATATCTTTCAAACGAATAATACATATTTATAATTTCAGTAATGGCTATCACTTGGATACCGTTCTGTTACTTTCCGTATTTACGGGCATGTTTGGTATGGATCGTTTCTATTTGGGTTACTATGGAATAGGTTTATTAAAAGTCAGCACATTGGGCGGTTTCTTTATTGGCCAGTTAGTCGATATTATTTTGATTGCCTTACAAATTGTGCGACCCGCAGATGGCTCTCATTATATTATACCATATTATGGAGCTGTTGTTGAAATCATACGAAGCGATAATGAAACTTATCGTGTCCCTAAGGACGACTGGTGAATTATTACTTATAATTGGGTAGTTTGTTGAGAAAAAGGACTGGTTTTTACTTTTAATTTCATCGCTATAGTAATATGTAATTATTTGATTTTGTTTTTAGATAATATTATTGAACAATTTCCACCAAAAAGAACAAACTTCGTCCTATTGTTTTGAGTCACTCAGAATTGTTTGTTCGAATTGTTCTACTTTGCTCGGTCTAATAAGCCTCTGAACGTCATGAAAACTTTGGCGTTAACCGTACATAGTACATTACGCATGCAAGTGTGCGTAGTAGCATTGAGCAGCCCATAAAACAGTTTGTGGCCGGTTTCTTAGATAAATATGTCTTGTGTGTAGACGGCGAGTCGAATTATTTAGTTATAATGATGATTCCATCTATTTTTGTCACTTCACTTTTAGATGTACGTATATAAGTATAAAGTTTTAGGAGAGTATCTCTTCTCATTTAGAGACATTTTAGCTTTCCCAACTTTTGTGATGCTGAACGTCTCAACAACAGACGAAAGGCGAGCAGATTGGCATGCTCACATCGGCTGCGAATTTTACGATGATTGAGGGCTTTCATGCTATGTGCATGGAATGAACGGAATGTGCCCCTAATAATCCCTCGATGATGGACACGTAAATCGTTATCCGTTCTTATGCTGTATTATGATATATAGCGCAAAGCGTACATATGTGTACGCATTTATATATCGTTTTCTCATCCCGCATGACCAGCGGGGGAACTTGGGAAAAGAAAGTTGGATTCATTTGAGAGTGAATTGTAGATGCTCACGGTCTACCTGCACACTGAATATGTAGTAATACTTAGTTATGAACAAGTTGGATAGGTGCACTTCCATTTTTGGTTGGTCATTTTTGTCTTGACAACTACTTTAATTCCTACTACGCACGGCATATCAGAAGATCTCTCGGCTCATGCTCACATTCAAAATTCATTTGAGGGATCACGAAGTATACCGATAGCCGAATGGATTCAGGAAATATCGGTTGGATCAACGATCTGTACATAGGATGAATACGGCTTTTTGGCTTTTAAAAAGTCGCTTGTGAAATCGCTTAAAAAGTGCACCTTTGTAGAGACAATTTAATTTAAAAAAAAAAGTTCCATAGTTTCGATCGCCATAACCTTCTTGCTAACAAAAGTGATGTTGATTTTCGTACGTAGGGATGGTTTTCGCAATAAATTACACTACAAAAATCGTAATTTCTCGTGGAGAGAAAACGCGGATAAAAAATTTCAATGCGTCCGCTATCCTCCTAATCTGCGTCCATTCTTAGATATTGAATGTGTACACTAGGGGTGCTACGAGTTGATAGGCAACTGTGGAAAACATTGAAGATCTTTCGACTTATATGTGGTAACTTAACTTTTGCAGAATCTCCTAAGATTAGAAACTGCCAGCAATTGGACTATCCTTCATCCATGCGTTCTATGCTTTGCATTTGTAGCGTTGCTTTTAAACTTGAAAAAAATAGCTGTTCAAGTACTATTCAGGTAAATGGAGATCAACAAAAAGGAAGAAATTAATTAAGAACCAATTCTCTTAGACGTGAGGTTTCTTATAAACTCTGAAGACAAGCATATAGGCTTTAAATTGCTTCTCCTACTCAGATAAGTGCCGCGCTAATGGTCAACTGATCTAAATTGACAAACTGAAAAATATAACTCAGGACAATATAGGACAATATAGGACAGGATAGGAATAGGACTCAGGAAAATATAACTTTATCTAACTTTTGAAGCTTCTCTACGATCCAAAATGGTTCATTTTCAGTAGCGCTCGTCTTTGGGCCAAAACAAAATCCTTCGAAAATTACGACCTGTGGGTTGAACAGAAGAAAACAAGACAGACGGACGCACAGACAAGCTTAGATCGGTATAACAAAAGATAGGCCTGTCACGTCTTTCTGGGTTTTGCGTAGCACGCTTGTACCATAAGTGGTATAAAGCGTACTCAATTAATTAGAACGATGCTCTGGTTAAACGGTATTTCTGAATAGATGCCCGCTAATTTTTTTTTTTTAGAAGTCAACAACAAATTGAACAAATTAATATTTTTCAAGTACTTAATGTAAAACATAACGAACAATGGATGAAAGTTTATTTTTATTATCATTTTATCATTTATTTATTTAATCGATTTTAATCGATATTTTTTTTTATCGGAGAATGAAGTTATCGCACAGTAGCTTGTAATATATAAGAAAAAAAGTGGCAACGCAGTCGGCAAAACAAGCTGACTTATGTGAGTAACAAAAATCAAAAGTAGGAATTATGTGAGAACAAAAATTAAAAATAGGAATTATGTGAGTATCAAAAATCAAAAGTAGTAATTATGTGAGTAACAAAAATCAAAAGCAGGAATTATGTGAGTAACAAAAATCAAAAAGCGGAATTATGTGAGTAACAAAAATCAAAAGTAGGAATTATGTGAGTAACAAAAATCAAAAAGCGGAATTATGTGAGTAACAAAAATCAAAAGTAGGAATTATGTGAGTAATAAAAATCAAAAGTAGGAATTATGTGAGTAANAATTATGTGAGTAACAAAAATCAAAAGTAGGAATTATGTGAGTAATAAAAATCTAAAAAGTGAGAGAAGCCTCAAAAAGCGGAATTATGTGAGTAACAAAAATCAAAAGTAGGAATTATGTGAGTAATAAAAATCTAAAAGGTGAGAGAAGCCTCAAAAAGCGGAATTATGTGAGTAACAAAAATCAAAAGGAGGAATAACCTGACTCACCTCTGTTAATTATTAAACGTGGTTTGGTAAACGTACGTATAAGAGAATATCCGTCTAATCGCCGTTATACCATTGCAAATTCAGGCTTGCTCATTTAATTACTCTCAGATGCTTCTAAATATTATTCTCATCGCTCAATTGTTTTGTCCGTTCAGCTTTTTGGGATATTTTGTCTACTTTATCAAATTGCGTCTCTGCTGATTTTAGTTTAAGTCGTCTTCTGAAAGCCATTAAGCCGATTGTTTGTGTATCTTTGATTTACTCCTTTTTAACTTGTGAGATTTTTAGAGACGCTAACGACTAGTTGCGGTAGTTAAAATAGCAGCAAAATGGACGAAAATCAGCTGTGGAGATTTCTCCCTTAATACCCTGAATTGAATTAAGCCCTATCTGTTGGGCAATGGTTCTGTCTTGACAATCTTTTGGTCGCAAAAATGGAGGCTTTAAATTCGGAGCATAAGCCTCCCCAAATGAAGATGCATTATTTGCCTAAAAATGAATTAATTCTAAAATAAATACGGTTGAAGTAGCTTTCAATATTATTTTAGGCATACGCAAAGAACCATTTGGCTAGAAAAGCTTGGAAAATTCTTTAAAATTATATATGAAAACATATATCTAAACAAAATTTATGCATTTAAACCGAACACCGATGATAAGCGAACCGAATCATTTTCTTATTGATTATTTACTCTGGTGAAGCATTAAGGCATTTTCTTCCAATATATTCTAAGATTTTATGCCTATCGACATCCCAAGGCTGCGATAATTGATAATCCTACACTAAATGAAAATAATTGAAAAGCATATTTAATCGCAGCCTCGATTATTTTATTATATATAGAATTTTTTCCGTTTTGTTTATGCATGACGTTTGTAGCGAGGGCTGTATGCTTTCAATCTATATCTCCAATAGCTTGTAAAGAGATCTCTTAATTTGACGAAAAATAGTAACTGAAGATGACTGGAAAATTGAGGGAAACAACAATCCAAGTCTCCAATATATAAAAACTAATTTCATAAAATTTTTGCAAATGATGATGAATATGCATAGAAACAAAATCAACTTAATCAGTTATTGTATCGTTAATTCCGGATGGATATTCACAAAGATGATAACAATCTCTTTTCTCTAACATTTCGTTTTGTGTAGAGCCAACGTATTTAACAAGTCAGTCAAAACGTTTCATATATATGGTAGGAGAGGGAAAAGTAAATTATTCCTGTAGCTCCGTGGGAAAATGTTTGACGAATTATCCGATAAGATATTTATATAAATTTAATATAAATAATATATATATAATTTATAAAATCTAAATTGTATTTAACAGAATTGTTTGAAGTCATTGCTATTCAATAGGATTAGATGAGGTGATTTTCGGTGGGGTGATTTCCGTTTAACAGAATTGTATGAGGTGATTTAGCGATAAGGAAATTATTGGAAGCAACTCTGTGCTCTCTCCATTCTCCACACATGGTACTTTTTTTTTATAAACCATGTAAAGGAAAAAGCAGCTAACGGTTTTCTGTAGAAGCAAACACTTTTTTACCAATTGATGATGAAGTTCATACATTCTAAATTTTCATTTTATGCCAAATCCATCCAAAATGAATGGAAAGAATTTTTGGACATTATCAAACAAGTTTTCTAAAAATTGAACAAACAGTTGGCGGATACGTACAAAAGAACAAATATCTTTATTATTTTTTGGGCGGTTTTATAGAATGGTCGGGGATATTTCTCGCTAAGAGCCGTTAGCTGGTTTTCTCCTTACATCAATGGAATGCACGTGCAGAAAGTGTAAACTATGAATATGTGATTAATTTTGTTCTTCTTGTTCTTTGTCCACAAGATACATAAATGTAAATTACAATAACTGTAATGAGTGGTTTTTTTCCGTTTTTGGCGGTTTCTGTTAATTCCTTTATAAAAGCATACTTTTGGGGTTTATCGAATATCAATATAAGAAATTTGAAAGTCTAATAATTATTGTCTCCAGACTTTAGAGCAATTTTGCTATAGGTTAAGAACTACACGTTTTTGGCTCTCACTAAAAAAGTATGCTTCAATTTTTTGTGTTAAGGCTTGTCTGCCACTTATTAAAACTTGATCAATGGCAAACAAGCAAGAACATGTACCAAGTTTTAACTTTTGGGGCCCTAGTATGTCGTTAAGACTACAATTTTTCTTATAGGGAAAGAATTTTTTTATGAATTTCTTTGAAAAAATTGCAATTGCTCTAATATTTTCAATGCAATTTCCTATCAACATCCATAACCTATTCGTCCAACAACAAGGAAAATAAATTCGTATTATATGTATCGACCTTATGGGTGAGTATGTAAGTATGTAAGTAATTCATTTTAGTAAGTTAGTCAAATTGGACTAATCTCTATCAGGTGATTCCTATCTAGGCTCCGATACGGGCTCTAATTGGAGCAAGTGCCAAACGCCTTGCAGCTGACTTACTTCGAATGTGATACCTCCTATTTTCCATTTCGATACTTAATTAAAATATATACTATGTAAAACTATGCCTACGACACTTAATATTGAAATTGGGACACAATATGATATAACTTAACCTACTTTAAATACGTACAAATACCCTATAATTAAGTGTGGAACCAAAACGACTTAAGGACTTTGGTCCTTACAATGTCTAACAACAAAAATAAATGTTTTTGTTTAGACAACTGGTTCGTGTAATCTGCAAGTCTACTTTGGCTATATAGTCTAAGCTATCTAGTCAAGTTGGGCTAGTCTAACTATTCTAACCTACTTAGTTTAATCTGTATAATTTGTTTATGTATAAATCGGAAAAAGTTAGCTACTCTAAGTGTGCTCAGGTCGGCTAACTAAGTTTGCTTAAGACGGAGAATGCGGTGGCGAGCCTTTTTATACTGGTTAGCGACACCTGCCAGCTCACATTTGCCACTACAGTCGGCTCCAATAGAGTGGGTTTGTGGACCCAAATTTGCTAATCCAGACTACTCAAGGTTCCTAATCCAGTCGCCTCAGGTTAGTTTATGGCGAGCAAATTTTCATTTGCTCAATGAATATTCTCAGGCTTTATAGTTTCCGTAGGAAAATTCCATTCTTCGTGTCTGTATAGAAATATTTGTTTCTGTGTGCTGTGTGATTGGCCTATTGGAAAAATCGAGTGGTAATCCAGAGCCATATAATGCGTAACAATTCACAATTTGGTAAAAGAAAAAATGTTTCATAATATCTTGCGGCATAGTTGGTTACACCTGCATAAATTGAAATTTTCCATTCAAATGAAATTCCAATCAGACAGTCGCATAAAGAAGAAGTAAATAAATAAATTTCCCCCTTTGTGTGTAATTCTTGTTAAGTTTTTGATTTATTAATGTCCATAGGACTTTTTTGACGACTGCGTTACACCTAAATTCTGACAAAATATACTAACTAAAGTGACAACAGACAACAAATAGCCAAACAGCAGTAATAAAAATCATACAAATGTTGGCCACAGCTACTATTTCATTGATCGCCTAATGTGTCGAAATAACTGAGTAAAGGACTGACATTTTGATGGACAACTGAGGGTAAATCCATTCATTCACAAACAACCAGACCCTTTTAGCCATAAATGTACGCTTTGCAACGTACCTATCGACTTTGCTGCACATGGATGGGTATGTATACACATATATGCGTTTATGTGTGTGTATGTCACATATTTACATATGTTTCACGTTCTAAGTACGTGCACGTGGATCTCATGTAAATTAGGCGCCAATATTATTAGTTTTTAATTCGCTACGCGGGAATGATGATGTACTTACTCTTACGTTCCATTTGTAACACTTGAAAATTTGCACAATATTGGTTGCTATTAATTTTGTTTAAAAGATTCGTCCAGTAACAATAACATCGAAGCATAGATTAATGTATACACAAAGCTAACACTGGCTGTAATAGAAAGAAAATAGAAAATTTAAGAAAGATTCTGGTTTCGCTTTTAAGAAAGATATAAATAGCAGTGGCAGTCGTAACAACGTAACAACGTTGTAAGAAAAATAAGTAAGAACATTGTAGTCGGGCAAGGCCGACTATTACTTTCCCTACTCCACTTCGCCTATTACAATTGTTTGCCCGTTTTGGGAATTGCACATTAAAATTTGCACATTATTTTCATGCAAAGGCATACTTTTGTGGAGGCTCGCTTGTTGGAGGATGACCACAACTTAACTTTGCATCATAAAAAACTAGAAATTATACTTTCTTTCCATATAAAGGTTTGTTTTTAACGATAAACCCTACATGCGTTAATGCTACTAAGGACCATTTCATTATAAAATATTAAAAATTAAATCTTTTTCTGAGTGGCTATTGTTCTTGAGAAATCTTATATGGAGTGGAGTCCAAAAAGTAGGTCCATGTATAGAAATTTGGTCCACTTAATTTTTATGTCAAATTACTATCATTAACAAATTGTCATCAACAAACATAAAACATTAACAATTATGGCACATTGGCACATAATGGTTCACATTTTCTGAGAATCCTTGTACGTTGCAGTATCCTAAAAACAGGCTTATGTTGTCCAAATTCGGTAGGGTTGATTTCTTACTATTATGAACCAATTTTTATAATAAAATATTGAAAACTATAATTTTTTACTATACAGTTTTTGTAGGGAGGGTTACATTTGAGTGAGTTCAGAAAATTGCGACAGCTTAACCCAATTTTTGATACCAATTTAGAATAACGTAATACGATTACACAGCGAGTCTTGCCGAAAAATTGTAAAAAACGCGACGTTATATGAAAAGTGGCCGTAATGTGGACCGATATGAACCATTTTGAATGGCGTTTTAACTTGAGTCAAACACATCAGTGTAGCAAATCTTATCAAATACCTCGCAAATTGCGACTTGTAGGTTGAACACAAAAACACATGGATAGACATCAGACGAACGGACGGACGTGCAAGCTTGGATCGATTGAGAAAATGATTATGAATCGATCGGCATAATGAAAGGTGGCTCTATCTCATGTGCTTCTGTGTATTGCATATATCCGCACAAACTTAATATGTCCTCGTAGCGCAGGTGGCGTAGGGAATAAAAATCAACAATTGTTAGTGTTACCTAATTGTATTTAATGCCTTTATGCCGTATAAACTGAAATTATCCGAGTTTTCCATTCACTAATGAATGTATGGAATAAAAGCTATGTTGCTTTCTTTCTGATGAACTTTCTTTTTCTTCCTTGTGGGCGTGGGGCGTGGGTGGGCTTGAAGTATTCTTTAATTACTTCAAAGGGATAATAGCACGTTATCTAAGGGACGTACACAAATTGTCCTCCGCTATCCATTTTTTTCAGGCAACAGATGTAGTTCTGAAAGGAGAGAGTTGCGACCCTTTGAGAGAGCATGAAAGACAAAAACGATATGATCGCATTTTGGGTTGACGGTACTCGACTGCTTTCTTATCCCGTTTGGCTTCTCGTTCGTTGTATTTACAACGGAATACTTGTGATACCAGCGGTGTATGTGGTAAGAAAAAACTCAAAGAAGGGGAAGAAAAATAAATTGTTTTTATAGATAACTTGATCTATGATATCCTCTTGTTGTCCATTTGTTGTTTTTTCCTTATTTATTATATCTTTTTCTTCTGATATTTCAAGCAACCGTCGCTCTGTGGCGAGAGGTCGCTTAAGTGTTGTCAACGTAGACTTGTAGCACTTGTCTGCTTTTTGAACTGAATTGTGATCTCTCCTCTCCTACTTGAGTGATATCGATTAAACAGCTATTGGAGATCATATTTCCAAGGCACTTACTTAGTTTCTAGTAACTCAATATTTCCACTTTTTGTCGTTCACGCAAATTTTTTGCGTTAATTATATAATTAATTGCCTATTTTGCCTATTTATGTAAAAGCATCGAAAATAATTATTTGAATATATTATTTTTTCTAACATTTTGGAATTGCTAAGATTAAATAATCTTTCTATGTCCATTAGTTTTTTCAAATTTGTGGGTTCATAACGTTATTTTCCTTTATTTTCCTTTTAAAGGTGAAGCTCGACATCCATTTCCCTTTTGAGCTAAAATATAACATTCCGGCGCTCGTTATATAATAATATATAAATAACACTTTAAAAATAATGTATTGGAAAGTCGTCATATGAATAAATGTGACGTATGGTATTTGATGTCGAGCCGTGACCGTTTATAGTGGTTTTATACCCATCACCGATGCATGGGGGGAGGGATATATACACTTTGTCAAAATGTTCACAACGCCCAGAAGGACACTTGAAAAAACCCGCAAACTGCACATATGTTTCTTCAGTATCAAATTCTGAATTAATGGAAGCATGTCCGCCCGTCTGCGCAAAGTCTCTTATATTTTCTGAAAATGACGTTTTTGAAGGGAGTTCTCTAAAATACAGTTGGTCGCCTGGCCCTGATGAAATTCCATCATGTATACTTAAATCTTGCGCTGTCGAGCTATGTGGTGTTATCTCAAAGATTTTTAATCAGTCCTTGAATTTAGGTGTTTTCCCTTTGTGTTGGAAAAGCAGTTTTCTTATTCCTATTCACAAAAGTGGGAGTAGACAACTTGTTGAGCACTATAGGGGCATCGCCAAGTTGAGTGTCTTGCCTAAATTATTCGAGCGATTTGTTACTCAGCATTTGGCCTTTGCCATCAAATCGTATATTTCTTTACTTCAACATGGCTTTCGAAAAGAACGATCTACGGTCACCAATCTCTTAGAGTTTACTTGTCATGTTTTCAAGGCTTTTCTAGTGGCTTTCGCACTGATGTCATACGCCAGTGGTTTCCAACTTGTGGGGCTCGCCCTCCTAGGGGGGCGCGGTACTGTTGCAAGAGGGGCATGTAGCTGTTTCCAAAATATCATTTTCAAATACAAACCAAAAAAAGTAAAATAGGTGTCAAAAAAATGAATCAGCAGTATACGTAATCCACAATCCTCGCCGCGGATTTTTGGTGTACAAATGCTAAAACATCCAATTCATACTCTTCTTCGAATCGAAATATCTCGCTTTCGCGTTTGGAGCCGAGTACCGGTGGGGCGTGGAATCAAAAGATAAGCACTTGCAACATCCCGGTTATTCTCGTGCTTACTCGCGTCAAACTTCAGTAAACAGAAGCATCTGATTGTTTCGGTTTTCTCTCAGTTGCTATTTGATGTGGATGTGAATTTGTCTATAAGTGACGAAATCGGTGCGAAAATAAGCATATATAATATAATATAAGTGAATGAAGTGAATTGGTGCTGAAATAATATAGTTTCAGTCGATAAAACTTCGAAAAACTTCGAAAAATTGTACTTTTAACTTGAAATTTGATTTTTAGATAAATTAACGGGACGCAACAATTTGTTTTTTAAAGGGGAGCGCATTAATTTTTTTTTAAAAGGGGGGCGCCGGTACAAAAAGGTTGGAAACCACTGCCATATGCTGATTTTAGCAAAGCGGTTGATTTGGTTAACCATAAATTGCTTATCTTTAAGCTCCAAGCCTCTGGCTTCCCTTCCCATTCAGTGAAATGGATAAGCTCTTATCATTCAGGGTTTTGTTTAACCTCACCACTTCATATGAATTCCACGATCCGTCAGGAGTACCTCAAGGTAGCCACTTAGGACCCATTTTATTTAATCTATACATTAATGACTTGCCTTCGGCGATTAAATCTAGCCAGATCTTAATGTATGCTGATGATGTGAAACTGTTTTCTTCTTTTTCCTTAGAATCGCAATCACATCAGCTTCAAACTGACCTAAATAAATTGGTGGCTTGGTGCTCTTCAAATTATATGACACTAAACCTAAATAAATGTAAGAAGTTTTCTTTCTCTAGAAGGAAGTCATTCATAACCCATTATTTTATTGATTCGCACAAGTTGGAGGACGTTGAGTCGTTCACAGACCTAGGCGTCCTCTTTGATCTCGATAAGCAAAGCTAGGTCCGCTCTTGGTTTCATCAAGAGGTGGTCCAAAGAGCTAGATGATCCGTATATTACCAAAAGGCTGTATACGTGTTTGGTTAGGCCTATACTTGAGTATGCTTCTATTGTGTGGTCTCCTTCATATAGGTGCTATGTAGAGTCAATTGAATCTATTCAAAAGCAATTCCTGTTGTTTGCTGTTAGGAATTTGGGTTGGGATCCGTCTGCTTCTCTTCCCCCCTATGAAAATAGGTTGCTTGTTTTGTCCTTACCGTCTCTTGAAAAACGTAGATTTGTTCTTGGCGCTTGCTTCGCAATCAAATTAATAAACGGCGCTATTGACTCGCCGTCATTACTTGGAGAAATAAGTTTTAATGTTCCTAATCGCTTTTCTAGGCACTTTACCTTGGTTAAGGTTAGTCGTTGTAAATATAATTATGAGCTGTTTAACCCGCTCAGAGTTGTTTGCAAGAACCTAAATAACGTCTATCACCTTTTTTCATTATCGGACACTTTAAAGTCCATTAAAGCAATATTGCTTAATACACGAGATTTGCCAATGTCGTACTTAAACTAGCTCTTAATCCTAAAAAGTCACTATGATTCGAAAATTAATTGTTGTGAACTATTATCGGTTGCCAAGCTTACGCATGTTTGCGATGGCTTAGGGGTTCATTTGCAACTAGGTTCTGTACCGGCTGTGGGTGTGGCTCTGTGCTAATTGTGTACATGCTTTTTTTTCTTTTTCTTTTTTTTCTTTTTTTACCTGACTCAATAAGTTCGTAGGATGAGTTACAGATGTCGCCATTATCGACGAATCCAGAAGACTTCAACTAGTGCCAATTTTTATAGGTACTTTTTTAGCGATCTGTTAACTGAACTGAGTGAGTCTAATAGGTTTCTTCGTGCATTATGTATGAAGTGGTGGTCACGCACAGAACAACCTGCTTTCACTTTTAGTAAAAAAGCCCATTAAAAAATTGACAAGAGTTTTTGTTGTGAAGGAAGAAATACGAGCACAGTCGTCGCGTTTGTAACTTTGGTGGAACGCTTACCCTCGACTGAACGCGAATAACTAAGCCGACTGCTTGTCAAAAAAGACATTTTCCAGTAAAGCAAGTTAACTGCAGACAGACTGACTTGTTCCTGACTTGTTAGTATTTCCATCAAATATTCTGTTTTAGTTTAAGGTGAGTTCAATTGCAAATTTTTGCCATTAACTCTTAACTGCAAAATATTATTCCTATCAGCTCAATTGTCAATCGCAAATGCCCCATGAAAACCTTATGCTTAAGTTTTACTTGATGCGCTGAAGAAATTTACAACAAACACTTACAACTAATGTGAAAAGAGCTGATATATATTTAGATATTTTTTAAAGGTTTTTTTTTTGCAATTAAAAATTCAAGCATTGTTGTCCGTAACATGGAGGCATGTATGTAATAAATTCACCTGGGTATTAAGCCAAACTTGTAGTTGTTGTTCGTTGACGTTTCGTGTCACTTTTCATTTTACAACTAATAACTTCTTATACAATTTATTATGGATTTTATTTTAGTAGCGCCGCTTGACAGTAAGCCTGCTTTCTCGTTACGATAAAAGTCCTTAAGATGTTAAGATGTAATAGCGATTCCACCTCGTATTCCTTCTTTTCATTTTGAATGATGTTATTTGTCAATAATAAGACTGAATTGCTGCTGCTTTGTTAGCTTGTGTCGCCTAAGCCATTTGCGAAAACAGAAATAAATGCCTTGACAGTGCAGAACAAAAATTGTTATTGTGAAACATAGAAGATAAAGGGAGATTTTAAAGGTGAATAGCTTTTGACTATAACTTTTGGCGATGTATCTTTCCACTTGATTTGCAAAGGATCCCATTTCGTGTTTTACTTCTTCATCATTAAGGTCGGTGTAGTGAAATCTTAGATAATTAGATAATACATGAGCTTCAGTCGAGTTTATTTAGAGAGTTGCGAGGATGGTTCTCTTTGTGCATGTTTTCCAAAATATGACATTTGTTAGTTTTGAAAGTGAGCCAAAATCCCGAAGCAATGCAGTATCGTTTACAACGTCATTTCGCCGCTAGCGCTTTACAGACTTATGCAAAAATTCTTAGTATTTATGATGAAATGTTTTATTAACAGTAGAAGCACCCCAATGCACCCCCTTTGTTCGTTCGTTGAAAATTTCTACTTCAAGGACCCACCTTGCTTTGGTCAACCACTTGTCGATAAATTCGATGGAATTCGTTAAAAACAACTAAAAATACTATAGCGGAATACGGCCCGCAGTTAAATAACCCACACCGCTTCGTTCAATACAGTTATCGGTGTAACGTCTTTTCAAAATAAGGTGTTTTATGGTAAGTGGTGGAAAACGTGGTCCGATCCGAAGTATTTTTAACAGCGGTTTAACTTGGACCAACACAATTCGGGGTGTATCAAATTTCATCAAAACATCTTAAAAATTGCGACCTGTAAGTCGCGTAAAACCGAGTAAAAATCGGAGAGACAGACAGACAAGCTTAGATCGATTCAGAAAGTGATTCTGATAATAAAATTACTAAACAACAAGAGAAATAACTGTATAGCTTTACCTGAAGCGCTTGACAGAACATAACAATAGACTTAGGCGGTAACAGTTTTCGGAAGAAGATAGAAGTTATAAAAAGTATATTGCTTTACATGTTTCCATTAAGATGCGTTGAGTACCGTTATTCATGTAACGACCTTTTAATATAAAGTCTTACAATATAAAAAAAAGTGGTAGCGATCCGAATCATTTTGGGTAGCCTTCGTCCTTAGGCCAAAATCATCATCATATTTATCAATATATCTCCACGCATCACATATCACATATGTGAATAGTGCCAAACTTAATGGACAGAATTTTCGTCCATTGCTAAAATAAGGAGAAAATGTGCCAACAATGTGCCGAAAAGATCGCAAACAATAAAGGACGAATAGGCGCCATTTAAGCTAATGCTTTACGTTTCGTAGAATTGCACCGAAATTACGTACCACATATATTACTCTATACAAAGTCAAACGTAAAAGTGTGCATTTGACGATTTGACATTATCACGATAGTTGCCGATAGGGGTAATAGAAATTATTGCGACGAAATCGGATAGACCTAAAAGTACCGTTCCTCTTTTAAAAACAATCAACACTTTTTTATGCGGTAACGTATTTCAATGTAGAACTTCATGGACAATAAATGATTGTTCAGCCAGGAGATAGAAATTAATATGAATGGGTTCCTATTTAATCCCGGAAACTCTAATAGCTCTATTTAAAGATTTGGGAATTGACATTGAATGACTTTATAAAGGCACCAATCGAAACTTTAGCCAGTACAAGTTTTTATAATTAAGGCCGACATAGGATAAAAACGGTTCTTTTTAGGATAGAATAGAGGCGTGTTTAAAAAAAAAGGTGACTTTATTTATCTTGAAAAATATTTATTTATTCAGTCAATATCTATTTTGTCACCTTTTAAGTAATCCTCCCTACATGTAATGCACTTGTGCCAACACTTTTTCCAATCCTCGAAGCACCTCTGATATGCGTTTTATGCTATGGTCTTGAGCTTTTTCATCGCTGCGGTCTTTATCTCCTTAATCGTGGAAAAACTCCGTCTCTGCATGGGTCTTTTCGGTTTTGGGAATAGAAAACAGTCGCATAGGGTCAAGTCCGGTAAATACGACGGCTGGGTCATGATTACGTTCATGGTTTTGTTCATAAAATAACGAACAAGCAATGATGTGTGAGCTGACGCATTCTCGTGGTACAATAACCAGAGATTTCACGTCCGAACATCCAAAAAAATTTCACGACACGAGCCAACCGCTATGCCGTTATCCTTCGTCATTTTTTCTAATAATGATACGACGTTTCTCGATAAATAATTTCTTCACTGCTTCACGGTTTTTATTGGTCGTTAACGCGCTGGGTCGTCCAGAGAGTGTGAAACTCTGGTATCACTTATAGAAATGTTTTTGTTGGCTCGAATGCCACATGCGACGTTCTAAGTGAATTGGAGGCTCTAATTTTATTTTTCAACAAAAAACAACACTTCTATGGCTGTCAAAAACAAAATAAATATGCAAAATGGCCGATAATCACAACATACGTTACGGGCATGTGCAACAACATAAAAAAAAAAAAGTCTACGAAATTTGAACGGTTGCCTTTCTTTCTAACACCTTCGAAAATAATGAAGTTCTGAAGCTGATAGCGTTAAACCAAATAGTTAAATTAAAAACGAGTGCTATGGGGCATCCCGTACCTATCGCAGATAGGTAACCTGGCACGCATAGCACGCGTAGATGTCCTCAAGTTAGCCTACCTGTGGACTATGAAAAATCATAGTAGGGGAATTGTTTTGTATAATGTGCATATCGTTTCACAACAATAGCTAATGTATCTCCATATGGGGAAGTGAAAACATTATAGTCGGACTAGGCCCACTATTAAGTACTCTATACCACGTTGTCTAACACGATTCTTATTTTTGCCATAGAATACAAAAATTGTACTCTGTTTTTGTATGAAGTTACTATTAAAGAACTGCATATTAAACGTTAGACCTCTTTGCAAATAAAGGTTTACTTTCCGTAAGAATGGCAAAGTTAGGAAAGTTGGATTCTATACCCAACTGCTGTTGTGGGTAATTTTCATCACAACATATTGGAACGTAAACTTTTCTGCCCTAGAAAACAAAAATTATCTTGAATATTGTAATAAAGGGCAGGATCCAAAAAATAGGTGGAGTTGGTCCAAATTCGGCATAATTAATTTTTTTACTTTAATTTTTTATTTTAACTACTATTTCGATCTAATTTTCATCATGAAGCTTTGAAATTTAGACCTGTAGCTCGATCATAAATTCACACAGACAGAAATCGGACGGACAGACACGCTTAGATAAATTCAGAAAATGATTCTGAATCGATTGGTATAATAGAAGGTGGGACTATCTTAAGCCACTCTGTGTGTTACATATGTCCGCACAAGGTTAATATATCCACACCACAAGTGGTGAGGGTATAAAAACGAAGACCTCAACATCGGGACACATTATATGTGGAAAGCGTTAACATGTTCGAAATCGCGAAATTGAAAAGTAGCCATAGCCGCTTGTCCGTTTCTATGTCATGTGTCTAGGGAAGACAAACCATCGAATAAATATTTTGTTTGTTACATAAGTTTTATTTGACTGTGGGCGAGCGGATCTTAAGCTTTTTCTTGAAATGAAATTATTTGCATTTTATTAATTCTGATTAGGTTCAGCGTCTATTTTATATTAATTGAAAGGTTTTTTCGTAATTTCATTAAAGAAATTTCTCCATTGCTTTGTGCGGCCCTGTTGTACTCTTTACTTTGATTTTATTTTTTATATATACTATTTATTTTATTTTATCGCGGTGGAGACAATCTCCATCCAAGTTTCAGTTGATACATGTTAAGTGCTTATCGTTAAAATTAAAAAACAAGAAAAGGAAAAGGAACGAAAACAAAAACGGAAAAAAGAAAGAAAAAAAAAATGACGACTAAACATGGTCATGACTGAATGAATGAGTGGTTCAGTGACAAAGAGGCTCGATAGTTGACTGAATTGTTGGCCTGTCTGAGTGCCTGGTTGGTTTGCTAGATTGGCTTCGTTGACTGATAAGTCCTACGATCTCTCTTTCACTTTACTACTTACTATACCGTCTGTAGCATATCTGCGTATGTATCAATGGTACGTGCATACGTCTATATGTGCGAGCGTCTGTTATATGTATGTATATGTTTGCAGTTGTCCTGTAATATAAAAAAGCGCACAATGTTTTCAATGTTTTATGGTCTCGGGTTAAGTTGTATTGCTTTTATATATACGTTTGTACTTTAAGTTTTTCTACACAGCTTTGTTGTGGCAACAGGCAATTAAACAAAAATTCTTTAGCACCAGCAACTTAATGTTCACAAGAGTCGCGAGTTGATGTTTTACAATTTCGCCTTTTTTTTCTTTTGTTTAAATATTATTGTTGTTGTTGTTGCGGTTTTGTTTCGAAGCCTATAAGCAGACCGTTCATAACAAACAATTCATTCAAGAGAAGATTGCTAACTGGCTAACTAGCATTGCGAGCATTGGTTGAGTTCCTCTTTCTGTTTGTTTCTTACTTTTTTCTTCTCAATGTTGGTGTTTTTGGTTTCTTTTTTTTTTCGTCTTCTACTTTTGTATATATATATGTTTTGTCATGTACTTAGTCTTGCGGCCAGCATGACTCATTTGCAATTATGTGGTCTACGATGTTGTTGGGTTTGGTTGATTGTATAGTTGTGTATTTGTTGTATTTGTCTGAACCTATAGATGTGGTGTCTAGGGGCTTTTATTCTAACCGCTCGAAATGCTCGTACCGAGATGCTGACGCCGTTAACGTCAATGAAAAACAAACGCCACTGTTCATTGCGAAATGAAAACAAACAATGAACAAAATTTTACGATCATTGTTGCATTGATTGCAATGTGCGTATGCTTTCTTGTACATACAAACATATACGTACAAATGTATGTAGGCACGTTATAGCGAATATTCATATCATTATTCATATATATACATTCATATATTCATACATATATATATATATATATATATATATATATATATATATATATATATATATATATATATATATATATATAAGCATAATTTATGTGTCGTTTCTCGAGATGAAAAGGTGTGGTGCACATCGCCTTCACTGTGGAACTTTATTTCACATTGAAACCATCTTCTATGTCGATGCCTGTACCCAAAAAAGGTCTTTAAGATCATCATAGATGCAATTGGGTTAATGGATGGATTATCAAATAAAAAGTAAACCACTGTATTATTCATCCTTCGTAACAAGGTCCTTCAAATTAAGTTTTACGCGCTGATAGCTTTTCAAAGTAAATGATCGTCTTTTCTTCACAAAAACAGAACGTGTGATAACAATAGCTTTAGAAATTTTAATTATAAAACGATTAATACTAACTTGTGTGGAACGATCCTACAATCAGAATTTTTACGTTCCAAGTCGACACAGTTAGGGTTTTTTCACATACGACCTCGAACTGGCGGGACATCAATGTAATTTGGCTGCTGAAGCGGTGATTTGTATATTGAAAGATGTTATTTGATTTACTTTAGCCATCTATTGACGTACCCGAAGTCTTCACTAAGAATCCATCCTTATATTATTATTATAATTAATTTAGCTAGAGAAATAAATTTTAAGGCTAAAACCTTAAAGCACTGGCATCTTTATTGAAAACTTTACGCACTTGGGATTTGAACCCACGGTCATTGGGTTGTTGGTCGAGATCGTTTTCCTACTCGGCAGATATACTGCATTATATAATACGTTATGCGACTTTCCAGAATTTCTTCATCCAAAAAATTCTGATATCCCGTTAGATTTAAAATCTTATGCCCACTCTTTGCCAGAGATTTAATTGAATATCTTAGATTTGCTTCTTTCCATAAATACTGGTTTGATGGCGAGGCCATCGATAAGCTATAATCCACTGATCTGTAGGGTCGATGTAGAAATCTCGAGAGAATCAACTGTTCTTAATATCGAATCGTTGCATATAGGGGTTTTCAGGGGGATGATTTATGATTTTTGATAGATAGATAGATTAGAGAATTTACAGATGTCGATAAAGTATGCATTTTTCTAAGTAGCGAATGAGAAATCTGATGAGCATAAAATTGCTGTCCAGTAAAATATTCAAATTGCGATGGAGTATATTCTGATATCGGGAATCATAAATAGGCCGCTGTTTTAAATTAACGAGAAAAGAGTTAGTGTAGATAGGCGATGGGTTTAGAATCACTTTCTGCATGAATCTAAGCATGTCCGTCCCTCTGTCCGTTTTGTATTCCTGTGTTCAACGTACAGGTCGCAACCACTTCTCTTATTACACTTAATATTCTTATTTTGAAAAGTCGTTATGTACCGAATACCTACGTTAAACGAAGTGGTGTAAGGTATTTAACGATGGCCCGTGTCCTACTATAGTATTTGTACTTGTTTTCATAATGAGTTCGTGAGTTCTTAGTCATTGTCAAGACTAATTTAAGTAAATAATTTACAAATTTTTAAGTCTATGTCGATGTAAGTCACAAGTGACAAAAATTCAGCATTTTTCTTTTTTTGTTTTAGCTGATGAGCTGTAAAGCGAATTCACCTTTTTGTTTGTTTTCATTTAAATATTCTGCGCGCCATCGACTGCCCACATCGGTAACTGCATATTGTAATACTATATTTGTTGCTTTATTTGATGTTTGTGCGCTTTTCTCGCTCTCAGTCTACGTACACCATAAGCTAACGTTCTTTCATGGCTTTGGCATTTCCGAAATAAGTTGTCGGACTTTATTATTATTTTTTTTTTGTTTTTTTTTGACGATTTGAATGTTCAGACACTTATTGTTTTAAATGTGAGTAAAACAAAAAAAAATTCAACAAATGCAAACAACTTGCTCTAATGACGCCACAAATCATTTAATTGCAATTGACACGCAGTTCAACTAGTTTTGCATTAGTCTTTACAAATAAATTTAATTAAGATAAAATTTCACTAAATGGTCCCGAAGTTTTTATCATCTATCAGAAATGAGTATACTTTAGAGAGTAGTCAACGTCCATTCCTCGATTTTTTTTTTTTTTATATGATCACTTAGATAGGGGATCGGTGAGTGCCCAATAGCTGATTGCTTTGCACTCACTACGGTTCCGACTAAAGAAACTTCTACCCGCACTTGAGATTCCTGAATGTGCATTAACAAAATTAATATACACTCAATCTGTGCAGCCAATAATAGATAATTATATCCATTTGGTTATAAGCGAAAGTCCGTCTGCACATGAACAGAATTTGTGTATTATCCGAAAGAATATTGTATTCCATGATTTTGGACATATAGAAGGGCGACTTGACATACCTTGGACAATTTTGATCATCGACAGTAATGTTGTGAGAAGTCAAAATCGTCTCACATGTCCTCTGGCTCGTGCAAGCAGCGATACAGTAAATTTTTTTTCTTTTTATTATACAACCAATTCTTCGGTATTCTTTTTGGGCGAAAAGCGAACGAACCTGAACATCTACGGTTTACTTCGATAAGAAATAAGAAGATTTTATAATTCGATATAAACGTTTGGTAACATACTTGCTTTTGAGCGCCTTTGAACGTTTGACTCACAATTATAATATGCTTCGTAAGCAATATTTATTACAGACAGCTTTATGAATCGACGACTTGATCAACTATGAAATTTGTCTGCGTGAAGTGGTCTATGGCTATGTATTGAACGACTAAATTTACTTTACTTGAACTCAAGTTGTAAAAGAAACGCCCTCTGAGAGAACAATGTAAATTACAACCCGTATCAATATATTCCCTCGATATCAATATATCGAAGTACAAAGTTAAAGGCCGTCAAAGCGAGTACCTTGATTAATTTCAAACAACCGAAATGTATTGCCAATTTGGTTGTTTGATTTTTCTACTACACAACAACAATCTCGAATATATATCTGTGTAAACCGACGTTCTTGCACGTGGGTTGAAAATGGGCGAAATCTGTTGAAGGGCACGTTCACAGTACTACGTAAATTGGGAGCTCCTCAAGTTTCCAACAGGAATAAGAAATTGTTTTTTTGCTCATTGCTCGCTCATAAACTATAGTAGATAAATGTGCAAAAATTTGAACGCATATGACTGTTTTGAGATCTCTTATCTCGGTGTTGGTTTAGCAGAATCCTTCTTTCATTGCGAGATTAGTTCAAAACCACCAAAACGTTATAATGGGAAAAAACATTTGGTGTAAAGAGAGAGGATATATTAACGAGTAATCATATAGAAAGAGACTTATTGTTTTTTTCCAAGTCGGTAGCATATGCCGTAAGGAAGAAACTACTCTGCGAAGAGCCTTGCAGAACTTATTAAGTGCAGAACGCCAAGTGCTTTTGAGTCCAGTACTTTGTACTAGAGGCAAAGTGACACAGACTGCTGTGCCTGATATTGCAATCGATGGTCTGGAAGTTATTTTCTGTGATCCTTCTTTTCAAAGGTGTTAATTTATTCAAAAAAAAAACTGTGCCCTTTTCTTTGTATAGCAGCCATCCAGAGGGTATACGTACGTCGTGTACGTCGGACTTGAAAGTGAAAACATGTGGAACGGTGAAAAACTCCACCGCTGATAGATTACGTCCAAATTCCAGTAGGGCAGTTTAAGAACGATGAGCCGCGAAAGTGTATCATGCGGTATGGAGACACCTCCAGGACGATTGGGTTAGAATGCGGAAAAAGCCTAGTAGACCTATTAACCATGGTCTAAGTGGTCTTGATGAAAGCACTTAATCGGTGAACAAATTGCTTTCGTCTATGTACAATATCTGCCCTGGATATACCGATGCGTAAACTATGCACTTCCCACATACGACGGTGTTCGAGTGTACCGCGAGTTTTGGACACACTTTTGTCACCTTTCAATGTATGCGGTCGAGCATCTCCAAGTAAGATGTGGACGCTCCCTGATGCGTAGCAGATTACGATTACACTGTGTGCCATGTAGGTTTCCAATCTAAGCTGGATGTTGAAAAACAATAACTTTTAATTTTTCTTTAAAAGTTTTTCTTCTATCTTTGCACGTCTTTCGATATTTGTATTTAAGTTGTGCTATGAACACTCCAGAAAACTGATGGCAGGGAGAAAGAGTCGTCTAAATTGATCCGCATTATTAAGAAATCTTTTAAAATAAACAAGTGAAAAAGTTATATTTGGTTGTGACTGGATTTTTTATACCCATCATCGTTGTCCTAATTTTGCAGAATAATTTTGCGTACATGTAAACTCAAAAACTACGAGCAACAAGCAAGAGAGCGGGAAGGCAAAAGCAATTATTGTTTTTGTTAGGTAGGCGTGTGGGTGCGCCAATTTAAAATTCTTTTGCAGGATCGTAGACGATATCTCCATGGCTGCAAATTGGCTAAGAACTTATACACTCTACGGGATTTTTGAATCTTGTTTCTGCGCATTGTGTATAAATATGTATACAGGTATTGGAAAAGAAACGGTATTATGACACACTATAACATTGGATAGGCGTGGTTAATTTTTAGCACTTTTTCACAAGTATTGTCATAGAATATACGTTCAAATTTTTGTAGTAATAGACAAAACACCAATTTTCTATTCCTTTTGAAAAACGGAGGTGTTCTCGATTTACATGGTACTGTAGGCGTGTCGTTCAACCGATTTATTTACATTTAACGCAGACGGACGGATGGACTTGCTTAGATCGATTCAGAATTTGATGCTGGTCAAACAAATGTGCACTTTGTGGGATCTCTGAAGCTTCCTTCGAGGTGTTGCAAACGTTTTGACAAAATGAATATATCTCTCATTCTTCGGTAATAAAAAAAGAAAGGAATGAAACTTTTGTATATAACATATGCATAGGTGTACAGGTCGCCGATTCAAGCACGGCAAGTTGTTGTTTGAAATTTTACATTTTGTTTTTCTGTTGTTTTTTTTTTCTTTTTGAAGAAATGTCGTTACTAATGTGTTTAAAAAGTTGTTAATTAGAAGAGCCAGCATGAAATTTGAAAAGAAGCAAAAAAAAATCTTTGCAAGGTGTTTAGTTAATTAGAAAATCTTTGCTAGCAAGCTGCTAACTTATATTTCTTATCGATCGTTGACGCACGTCCGTGCAATTGAAGCCAAGCGAACGAAGTAAAATTGAAAACGGTAACATTAATTAGAATTTTGTGTTCACGTATTTTAGGGCTGAGAGGAATTTTGTGTTTTTCATATTATGAAAATTTGTTTTATGTGCGCTACTGCTCTCCAAAGCGATAAACTGGAAGGTATTAAAATAAGTTATGACCTGCTTATTACATTATTTTAAGCCGAAAGCCTTGGATGCTAGTGCTTTAAGGCTTTAGTCTTAGAATTTATTCTCTGGCTAAATTTATATAATAATAATAATAATAATAATAATAATAATAATAATAATAATACATTTTTTAATATTATTAAGTAAAGTCATATTTTTTTTTATGTTATCAAACAGAGATCTTATATGCTAACTATACGATAAATTAAAAGTTACGTCGAGTTTTAAGTTATCTAACGATAGAAAAGAACTGAAGACCAGAACAGTTATGTGGTGTATGTGTTTGTGTTCTTAAAAAGTCGCTGCTTCTCTTGTTATTGCTATCATACATTGAATTAAATCGAATAAACGTAATTATCTGCGATGTAATGGATGCTTTCATTTGAAATTTCTATGTGCTGCAAAACAGGTGCTAACCATGTGACTACAGATGATAATAACGGTGATAACGTAGCGAAAATATTAAGCAACAGGAAATTATGTAGAAAATTGGATAATATTCTTCTTTAACAGTTTCAATTTATTTCAATGGAATTTTATATGCTTTCGTAATGAATGCGATCGATGTGATGATATGAGGGAAAGAAATTATAAGTAAATGTGTTTGAATTTTATTAATTATTTAATTAATAATTACCTGTATGTAATTGCGAATCGATTGGGCTGGGAAGAACATAATTCTAGTATTTTTCTTTTCTTTTCTCCCATTTCTTTATCTACCTGTGTGTCTTTCTCTGTCTTTGTTTATTGTTTTTTTCTCTCCCGCTCTCTCTGCGTGTTTTGTTTTCCTACTCTGGAGCTGGAGATAGAAATCTTGGGAAGTTACTTCTGGCCATACACACATTTCTTCGACTACTTCACTTCTCTGGACCACTGTTAGATATTACTTCGCGGAAGCTTCTTGCAATTACTGCGTTCCATCTGGTGCGATCTTAGTGGAATACCTTATTAGCTCCCATTTCCTCGTCTCTTCACCCGACCTCCCGCTAAGCGCCTCATCGGCGTTTTCGGCCGTGTTCTCTGCTGTCTAGTGGGGAGTACGCCACGAATTTTGGCCAATCGAACCTAGCACGCTTTCCACATCTTTTTCCATGTCTGTACATATTGGACATACTGATAAACTGTCTTGACCGAACACGCGTAAATAATCTCGGTAACAGCCATGATCAGTTAGAAACTATGTGAGGTGATACCTGACCTTATCATGCCGTCTTTCTGGCCGTTTTGCTATATCTAGGATGAACGAGAACGCCCATCTATGTTTCGGTACTCATTTTCATCACGGTTGTCACTCGTTCGTTCAAGTCACGCCCTCTTGAGGACGATTCTTTGCGCTTGAAGTTCCATTCCACAGATGCGTCTCATCACATACGCGAGGATGTCGAAAGAGCTCGTACTTGCAATCGCCAGGACTGCCTCGTCCGGGATGGTTCGGGAAGTTCACATCTGCCTGAGGGTGCTAAGAGGATACGTCGCCGTCATGTGCGTATGTGTGTATATATGTGCTTGTATCTCTCTTCCTCTCCAGACTATTGTAGCTTGTAGGTACAATAAGAAGGGAAATCTGAAAATATTTCCATTCCCCTTTCTCCATATGGCTGGACAGGCAGGCATTAGATAGAGCAGCCAACAAGAATATAGAAAGTCAAGTGGAACGGCAGACAAGAGGAAACGAAGTTTCGAAAACATAGCCAAACAGACAGACTTACAGCGCTTACAGAACTTATTTACAGAGACATGATCGGCGTGAAGACAAATAAACAGATATGTAGGCAAACAGCAAGACAAACGTAGATGATTGCATGATCTTATGCAGATAATTGATAAGAAGGCATGCAAGCAGAAGATGAATAAACAGACGAAATGCATAGAAAGATGAACATGCAGATAGACTTTGCATGGTCGAAAAATCTCGTGTTACGCAAATACATTTATATACATTTGTATATATACATATGTACATAGAATATATATTTTCATTTAATTTTCATTTGCTTTTATTATTATTGTTATTGCAACTATAAAGCGGTAGGTCAAGATACGTAGTGACAAGGTGTACAATTATTACGCGTAAGAGAAGTTCTAAGATAGACATATGCATAATTCGACTAGGCGGCTATTGATGTGATCGTCTTACCTTTTAACATACCTAGCAATTTTTTCCTGCCAACAACAACACAGGTTTATGGGATTAGAAATGCGATCAATTTTCTTTTAAACCTATATAACGAACCAACAAAGCATTTCAGAGTAATACTGCCCGGATAATAGGAGATCTTGTTCGTTCCGCCAAGGAGCTACAAATGCGTTCCCATTTCATCTTGAAAACTGTAAACGTTAGACGAATGAAATCGAATGACTCTGTAGAGGTAGACTGGTACTTAAAACTTCAAGTGCGCCAAGGAAGGAGGAAATATGATCTCTCAGTTTAAGATTGTAAACAAATCGTGAAGCCTATCCAATTTATATGACTCTCTACCGTTAAAAACACGTGCGACGTGAGAAGATAATGTGCAATAGTATGTTCAATTAATAGAAGCAGATAGCGATTCAAATCGTACAATTTTGCTGGCGTAAGGAAAATTGTTGGCAGAAATATTGTAGATTAAGGTTGAGCTTGCGATAAAGGCTTACCCTAAGACCTTGCCCACACGAGCCTTCACGATCAACACAGTACTCAGGTATTTTAACATGACTCGAAGAGAGTTAAAAAGTGAGGTCTTAGTCGTAGTTCAGTTAATGCTAAATATTTTATTCAATGTCTAACACGTATCGTATACGTATCTGATTCGTGTGGACAAAATAATAAAAATACTACACCATCTTTGTTCCTTCTCATGTGTTGATTAAAGCAATAAACACAATAATAGCTTAAAACCAGAACGATACAAACGACACCACAACAATAAAATTACCCGCTTTATAATCTTGTTTACATATACATATATATATCCGTATATATGGAGGTTAGCGCCACTTAGAATTGAAGTTTGATCGCCTTCTGCTGTGAATTCATATTGATTTTACCGCCATTACAAAGATAGATAGAACTGCTCACAAGGGCACACAATAGGCGTTCTTAGCGAATGCACACATAATAATACAAAGTAAATTGCCAGCAAAGATATTCGAATTCGATCAATTGCTTGCAAGAGAATTTATTCTGATATAAATAAACATAAACAGCAGTTAAGTCTTCTTAAATGCATTACATTAATATTAGACAAGTATGTGCGCATACATACAGATGCATACTACATATTAGAAAGGCAACCAGAATTATTTATTGATTAAATGTAGAATATTTTACAATAACAACATGAAATAGAAAACTATGTGATAAAGATGACGAGTTTATTCGTATTCGATTAAAATCCATATTACAAAGGAAAAAAGAAAAAAAAGTTATTATAAAATTAATTTTAACATTTAATTGGATTTAGTTAAAGTTTTATAATGAATTTTATAAATTTTTATAAAATTAATTTATTAGAATTCTATGTACTCATGTATACAACAAAAGTCAAAGTTTGTAATGTAAAAAAATTTGATGCAAAGGTAAGACAAGTAAGAAAATTATATTCGGCTGTGACCGAAGCTTGTATACCTTGCATCGTCTCCTGTAACGTGGCATTCTCTCACGTTCACCTTACCGAGTAATAAGCAGACAATCGTATAGTAGTGAAAAAATTAAAGTTCCATCGCTTGTAATATCGTGTGAGCCGATTTTTTCTTATTTTTGAACATGAATAGTAAAGCCCTTCATAAAATAATTTTAGAAAATTTCAGACTTCTATATTTCTCAATTTATGAGTAGTGAGTTTCTCAATTATGAGTGTGCTTTCAGTTCTTGCTTTCCTGTGGCCGCGTCCTTTGACAGATTTGGCTTGCTTTCAATATCTGCGTGCAAGAGATCCAATTACTTTTGCCAAATTTGGCGTCGATATCTCAATTTTTGTGAGGGCAAACATACACCACTGACGCCCGTACCAACATACATGGCTGGATCGATTCAAAATTTTACGCTCATCAAGAATATATATATGCTTTATGGGGTCTGCGAAGTTTCCTTTGGGTGTTGCAAATATTATAAGAATAGTTTCGGAGCTACTGTAAAATAGGTTGATTTGGATTGAATTTTTTGATATCCATTATCTATATTTACAAATAAAGAACCGTAGTCTTAGTCAGCGGATGATCGCGAAACTGTGTGTGGTTTATGAAATGCATATAGAAGTTTTTCTAAATCTCTTGATTATGTTCATATAAAGGAAGAAAATTAGACTATTAAAATTTTTTATAAACCTATATAAATTATATAAACTATATAAACTCTAAGAAAAGAGATAAGTCTTACTTAGGCGCAAACGTTAGTGTTCATGACTATGAATTGTAAAAAATAATAGGAATTTATGAACTCTGGTGAAGACAAGCACACTTTAGACAATCTGCTGTTTTGATTACTATTTAATATCGCGTTTGTTGTGCCTCGTTTCACAGAAAGACATAATCGACCGATCGATCAATAGAATTTTATTGTACACATGTGGTTTTTTTTTATGCTTTGTTGTAGGCGTGTTCTTTCACCAGTTTGGATAATTTTCAAATTCTTTCGTAAATTCGTGGTCGATGTATATACTATATATACACAGTTGGGCAGATTCATAAATGGATAGATTACAGACAAATATGTTTAAGTGCGTTCCAAATTTGAAAAGGGCTCAGAATTTCGCGTTATAAATGTTTTGCTTTTTAAGAAAATAGAAGTATTCTCAGTTTACGTGATACTATAGGCGTGTCCTTTACTCGGCTCGGCTACTTTTCGATTACAACCTGCAAGAACTTCCTATGTTTGGGCCAAATTTGAAGATGATAGCTTTATTTTTTACAGCAGGCGGACATGCTTAAGCTGGCTTAGAATTTGATGCTGATCAAAAATATGTACACTTTGCGGGGCCTCTGAAGCTTCCTTATGACTGTTGCAAAGATTTTCACAAAATGAATATATCCTTTATCCTTCGGTGATGGGTATAGAAACAACAACTTTTTCTCAAACATACACAAAGTGTTGCCTTATAAAATCAAAGATAACAAAACTTCCGCTCAGTCATTGGGTACTCCTGCTTAGAACAAATGCTCAATATCAGATCGTTTCTGAACATTCGTGTGTAAAAGCGTTGTGGTCGAAGATGAATGAAGCTGGAATGAGAAAGGTGCTAAAGACCGAATTGACGCCATGTAAGTGAACGCTTTACGTTGGTTGGAGTTGGCGGCGCTATGCCTGTTATGATTTGCTTTCACTTAGACGGACGTTTGGTTCCACTTTTGACTATTGACCACTAAAGCGATTGCAGTGCATAGGAGATTACATTGGTAAAATATTTTTAATTTTTCATATCAAACTTCGATTTTATTTTGTTAGGTTTTATTTCTAAACTTCGCGAACTACAATATGTGCTTAAAAATATTTAATTTGGAAATTGTATTGTGTGTACAGTATAACAATAACATAATAACAGATTTCTCTGATGATGAAAACCACAACCACCGCGATTTCCCCAATGGGCCGTATCCAGCAGCCCAGCAGGACTCATACATCGGTTAAATGCTGCGTTCAAACTGGTGATCGGACATACTAGCTTTCGCAGCTGTTTACACATGTATGTAAGTATGCAAGCTTCCCCCAGAAGGATCTTGGCAAGCACCAGTCTGCAGCTCACCAATGCGGTCACCCCTAGCCTTAGGTACTCGTGTCATTGTGAGTGGGCTCCTGACCCCCGTGGAGCCTAAATTTAGACTATAAAACCTTTAGCCTTACTTTACGCGACATAGTGACTCTTGCCTTCGGATCAACCATACAATCCCGGCTAACCAACACCAGACTTCTACGCTTCTTCAAGATATATTTGCGTCAGTTGCTACATCTGACGTGCTGGGTTCGTGCTCTCGAGTATTACTATATCAACGTACCTTACGTAAATAGTTACAACTGTTAGTATTTCCACCTTAGCAATGGTCTATGAGAAAAGAGGTGCTCGTAGCAAGCTTCTTCCAGTGTACTCCTAAAATATCCTTCAGAAAAGAAAAAACAGAAACTGTCGCCAAGTTATAGATATATAACGGCTTTTGAAAGTAAAGAAAGTAAAGGGAAGGCGTAGAGTGTGGTCGGACAGACAATCTTGAATCGATTTAGAAAATGATTCTGAGTAAAAGCGTGTGTGCGTCAAGTCCTTCTCGATATTGCATACATTCGCACTAAGTTGATATGCTCCTGTACTCTTAATATGCTCTTGTGTTGTAAGGTATAAAAATCTAATATAGAATTATAGCCGATTTAAAAAGCGCTTTTCATTGTCGTCTGAAAAAAGTATAGAAATGGTTCGCATGAATTGCCGGGAAGGTAAGAATCGCGAGTAACAAGAAAGTTTCCGATTTGCGTGGTAGAGGAAGCTTGCAAACCCTTAGATAAAGTGAATGCTAAGCCGAAAACCATAACATTCACCCATTAGACATACATCGTCGGCAGGGCTGCTGCTATATCCTATCGCTTTCTCTTTCATTACTTCTTTCAGACTGTGACCGAGTCACACGTAATGGGGACCTCCTGTGAGTGATTTAAAAAAAAAACAAGAAAATTAAATTCGGCCTGGACCGAAATAATTTTGATACACTATAATATTGGGTAGGTATACCCATTTTGTTTTTTCCCATAATGTATTTGATACTCAAAAGGAAACTTCAGCGACCCTATAGAGTATATATATTCTTGATCAGCGTAAAATTCCGAGTTGATTTAGCCATATCTGTCCGTCTGTGTGGTGTATGTTGTTGGCATTCTCCTAGTCGCGAAAGTGAACATAGCGACGCAAATTGATATTGAAAATGGCCCAAATCGGTCAAAGCGGAACCGCGCAGTGGAGTGTAAACTGAACGCACGTCTGTTTTTTTAAACAAAAATTTTTGGATCTTTGCTCGTTACTCGAAAACTATAAAAGATAGAAGGCTAAAATTTTCTACATTTACTTTACAAGTGATTAAATTTTGTTTTTTCTGCTTTTTTAAGATTTTACGCTTGTTTATCATAAGGCAAACGAGATCCAATGTTTGAAACTATTTTATACACTCCTTAAGTGAAGATATATTATCTGCTTAAAAATGGGTTAATTTTAAAATGAATATGGTAGACACCACGAATACTTTTTTCTTAATAACATTAGCGATATGAGTATCAGATAAAAGAACTTGGAGAGTACAATCCGAAAAACATAGTGGAGTGGTGGGTATGCGACAGATGGCGTCTTACTTGTTTTTGAGCTCAAGAGAACGTTTACAATAGACATTACACAGACGGACACATGGTGAGACGTACAAATGGACATACTTAAATCGATTTAGAATTTGATACTAGTCAAGAATATATGTACTTTGTGGGGTCTCAGACGCTTTCTTCCGGCCGTTTCAAACATTTTGACAAAATGAATATACCCCATCATCCTTCGGTGATAGATATAAAAAAAAGTGGTCACTATCTTTCAATTGGAACAACCAATAAAATAAAACTTTACAGTTTTCTGATCTTGATTAGAGAAACGACGAAGCATCCAATATTTATTCTAACGATTTCTTACTGTTTTGCATAATTCCTAATGGTTAAATGTTTAATAAGCACTTAGTCTACTTAAATGCTTGTAGCGGTCATAAGTCGTAAAACAAAACTAGTTTACTTAAAGAAATCTCATGGGGAGTAAAAACAATAAATGTATTAACAGTCGCATTAGTGATTTCAATTTCCAATAAATTACAATATTTCCTCTCGTAGACCCGGTTTCATTGAGAATAGGTGTGTTCTTATGGTTAATAAAAATATTTTGTACACCATTGAATAATTTATTATTAATATATAATAAAATTAAAAAAACAGATTTTTTGAATGATTGCAACTTAAACTGTTAATAAATTTTTAATATACAATCTTTTTTTTTTTAGCAAAAGTACTAAAATCGCGAATACAAAAAATATCAATTAAAGTAAACAATAATATTATTAAGCATTATTTATCAAGTCGAGCTGTAAACTGCATTTCAGTTAAGTTGTTATTTCCAACAGTTTGTCACCTCATGTTTTTGTTTAGTCACAGTATAATTAATTAATTGATTTTTTAATTGTCAATTATGACACTAACAACAACTAATCAGAATATGGGAAACTTTCCTCTACAAAAATAACTTTTAATAAAAACGCAACAACTAGCCATAAATAGTTTTATTAATACTTTTTTGAATGTTACGAGTAGAGTAAATAGTTTTACTGCCAGCATATTGCATACGTGCACGCATAAGAGATCATGCAGCCCACATACGAATCCATAAGTCAAACTGAAGCGATTTATGAATATGAAAACGTGATCATAAAATTTTAAATCAAATGCATTTAAATCACTGTTTACTAATTGTGATATGAAAACAAAAAAAAAAAAAGCTCCTTCGATTTTTTTCAGAGGTTCCGTGAACAGTTTACTAAAAACAAAATAAGTGCACCAAATCGAAACTTGAGTAGTCATCACTTTCAACACTTTAAATGGAATTCATAAAATCTCTTTTATGGTATTAGTGATGGATAGATCACTAAGTCTCATTGGGCTTTTCGTGATCTTCGATACGTGTTTTAAATAAAATAACTTTAGATTTGTGCGCCAATGAAACCTTTTAACAGGATAAGTCGGCTTTCTCAATGTTCCCACCCAATCGTAACGGATGTGCCTGCATACTACACGACGCACTACGGCCCACTGACAGCTTTTAGAGGGGAGCGCAAGTATGTGAATGTTTGGAGGATCATAGACGTACCGAAAGTCTCACCTTTTCGTGGTGCGCCCTATAAACGGTAGCTGCTTGCTTTAAAGCTCTAATTTATTGGAGCTGCTCAGCTACTAGGCAAAGAGGAATTTAAGGTTCACTACGTACAACCTGATACGAGTTTTTCTCTTGGAAGTGTAAGACGAGTGTTGGAAGAGGGTTCTGCGAAACGAGGATATTTCTCTGATTCGCATTCAGAGAGGCCCTCAAACTTACTCAAGTTATGAAGCTATTACCAAGTGTTAGAGTGTCACCAAGTGTTGTGGCACCCACAGGTTGTTGTTGTGCGCTGTGCGATAACATTCTCGGAAGCATTATTTCCTCGAGAAAGAATACTGTGCTGGATGGCCTTCCGGGATGTAAGAATGGTCAAAAGGCAAACGCGATTCCGGCCACCTATAGTAAGGTAACACCCAAAGCTGTATAGCATGGTGTAAGACCAAAAGACGACAAGTTATGAAATGAGGGGCGTCCTCACGGGTTGGGTTGTCCAAAGTAGGATTGCTCCTTGTATGACAATGCAGTTCCCATCAGATTGCTGCTATGACGTGGTGGCTGTGGTTACCTCACAGTTTCGCACGGATCTAACAAAGCGGTCTTACATCGGCCTCGTAGTTTACTAAATAGCGAGACAATGGTTCTCACCCATTCTCTATTTTGGTATCTCAGGAATAGTAGGGCCCTCCTCCTGTTGTCAAAAATATTTTGAACACTTATCCAGCGTTTCTTCAGTCTTTTATCTAGTTTTGGCTGTTGAATATGCTTTTCCTGGCTTGAGTTTTCGAGAATTCCAAAAAAGCTCAAGACAAGTGGAGGAAAACAAGAGCATTAGTGTAGGGATTAGCAAACGGAAATGAACATATTTATGAAATAAACACTTGAAAGAATGGGTAGAAAGCGAAGCCAAGAGAACGGTCGATACATGTGATGGTAAAAGACCGGAAAAAGTGATCAATAAATACGCGAAAAACGAAACAAAGGAAGAATAGAAGAATAAGCTGGACAAAGTGTAAATGAGTTAAAAGCAAATATAAGGTTCAACTGCTTTAACGTGCCTCATCAAAAGCATATTGAAGTAGACTTAATTGGATTACACAGTTTAATTTGTTACATTAGACTGTTGGATTACACGCTGGTCAATAATTCCCGTGGCAAACGTACTGATGTCGCCCCTAAAAGAAAACATTAATATTATTTCTGGGGAGTGTCAACTCTCAAACGATGGCTTCCACAATTTCATGTTATTTCCATCCGGTTGTTTTAACAAAGTAGGAGTTTCCTGTGATGCTTATAAAAACTGGAGGTTTTAAAAGGGGTTTATGTGGTCACCGATGATTGTGAGTGCGATCCATGCATCAGACAAGCATTTACATCAGAAAAGCATGAAAAGAAATCCTGAAACTTACTCTTATTAACCGACGAGCGAAATTGCAAGAGATCGCTAACACAGTGAAGACATTTGAAAACTGCGACAGTCAGCCAGCAAGATTAAGTCGTTCTTATTTCGGAACGACCATTTTGCAAAAAGAATAACGATGAACAGCGAATATTATAGGATGCTTTCGTTTCAATTCAAGGAAGATTTTGCAAAAGAAAACAAGAAGAAACAGAAACGAAGAAGGTGTTTTATAATTAAGACCCTGCATTGTGTTACAAGTCATTGGCTACAATGAAAGGATTGTTTGAATAGAACTTCAAATTATGGGTTGACCTATCGCACTCTCCCACTCTGGCCCCACAGTGACAATAATTTGTTAGCGAATACCAAAAGGATGCTCAAGAGAAAAAGATATGGTTCAAAAAATAAGGTCATTGTGGAAGGTCATTAAGCGTCTAGACAAGTGGTTCTATAAAAAAGGCATCGAAATGTTATGGAAGCGTTTGACTGATTGTGCCATGCCTATAACAAAATGCAATGGTGAATAAGGCCGAATTATGCAAAAATGAAAAAACGTTTTCTTCCATGGTCCCGGTACTTTTTGATCAATGCATTACTTTGATTGTAATGAATTAGTTCTGATTCATAAACTTAAAAATTATATAACGTTAAGTATGCATGTGCTTAACGGATAGATATAGAAGAATATGATAGAAGGGCGAACAAAGGAAAGAAGAAAGACAATCTGGATAAACGATGAAGTAAGCGGACAACAATATCAAGAGCGAAATGGCTGTTCAAAAATAAATGTTACAAGTCTTTTTCCCACTGCCGTTTCGCTGATTGAATAAAAGGAATCTTCAGGAAATTTTTACATCGGTTTGAAGAAAAATCTTTTTTTAGTATTAAGGGATATTTCTCACACTGGTTATCTAGAGCTTAACGATCTGAATGTTCTTTGATTGGAAACTCTAGAATTTGCAAAAATCAGCTAGAGTCATATTCAAATTTTTTGCATGTAGGATTGTTGATGACGTTACTCGATTCATTCTTGCCAATCGTTTGAGCAAAACGATTTTATTGCCGGTCCAAGAATTTTCGAAAAACCGCAATATCATCATCAGCTTTTGTTTTATTTCCCTTATAGCTCTCGCAACCCTTATTATACCTATACTGACAAGCAATTCATTGATTCCTTCCGATGATACACTTCAGAGTTAGTCCTTTTTCAAAATGAATTTGATGAGTTTCACTTGGGAAACAATGTTTGTTAAAAAGTTAATGTTCGTCATTAATTTTGATTAATTGTGAATAAAAAATAGATTCGATGGAGAGTCTGTTAAAGACACTTTATTAGCTGCCATAATTCATTTCGAAAATCACATATCACATAGCCTTTATGGAAAGATGATAATTCAACGCAATCAATTGTAGTGTTTAAATAGCAGACAGCAACAGCGGCTGGGTTGCATACATATATATATATATATATATATGTTAGTAATGAATAAAAAAAGTTTCTTGCTTGCAACTTGCTTACGAAGTTGCGAGATGCTTCTACTCATACTCCGATAGCTTTGAATAAAATCTTGTATAATAATATTTGACATTTTATATCCGATTTTTTGGTGAGAGCAGCGTGTGTTTGATATACATGACCATATGCATTCATTCACTACTATCCTAACAAGCATACAAACGTACATTTGTTTTATTTAAATTTGCGGGTGGCTAGGTAGTTAATATACAAAGCCATGTATGGCTACATATTACATATACATTATTATGTTGAGTATACTACAATAGTCCACAGCTAGCTAAACGTAAAAAATGATTTATTCACTTATTGTGTGCTCAGCTTAAGAAAAAGAAGCGCTTTAAGTGAATAAAAAACCAAAGCTAAAAAGAAAAAAGTCAAAAAGTCGTAAAATATCAACAAACATGAAATATCTCTCATGACATTATCTCTAATGTTTTAAAGAGGCTAAGTGGAGGAGGTGGATGAATTTTTAATTTTTTTCTTTATTTTATTCTTTTTTTTTAAGCATTTCTAATACACTTGAGATAGTTGACTAAATTCGCAAAACTTTTAATTAATGAAATAATGATTCACGAAAATTTTGTTTAGTGTGCTCGATAAGTTCAACGATGTTTCAATAGCATGTTTACCATTAACGGTGATTACAATAAATTGTCACCGCGATTGAGTTTTTTTTCTTTGGCTTTTATTGAATGTTCAACCATTAAATGCTAAACAATGCAATATATTCAACATTCCTTAAGCATTTGGCCATAAATATATTGTCATTTCGTTTGTAACAATGAGGAAAACTTATCGAAGATTTGGTTTACATCCAACTAAATAAATCGATTTAATCCTTTTGCTTATTCACCCCTTTGTCTGTGTGACGGCTTGTCGGTTCGTTTGTTCGATAATTCGTCTATACGTCGTTTTATAATTTCATATCCTTGTTTTTTGCTTTCGTGCTTTTGCGCGTTATCCCGCGAGCATGTCGTTGTGATCTTAGGAAGCTATGCTCGGCAATCATGCGTGCATCTCATACTCGATTTAGATGGATTAAGGATTTCGAATTCCGAATAGCGTACTTTATATCGGCTCGGAAAAAGTTGTCGTAGTTTCTCAGTATCAAACCTTACACATCCTGGCAATGCCTAAATATAAACTGAAAACTGTACTAAACGGATTTAAATGCTCACTTTTGTACAACTTTGGTAGCTCTGAAACTGCCTACCTTGAGATTAGGAGTTTGAATGTCGTCCTCAATAAATTTTATCCTGT
Organism: Glossina austeni; assembly: GCA_000688735.1. NCBI lineage: Eukaryota > Metazoa > Arthropoda > Insecta > Diptera > Glossinidae > Glossina > Glossina austeni. The sequence goes on along the minus strand of KK502427.1, from coordinate 631,100 downwards.
AAACTTTCTCCTAAAAATATGATTTTTTTTCTTTGCTCCTTTGTTCCTGCATGACATCTTTGATAGGTTACGTGGAAGTGGATAGTAAGTGATCTAAAACGATTTAATCCTATCAATTTGTGTACATTCTGTATATTGCCTGATGCTCATAGGGGATGTTTTTGCAATCGTTTATTGATCAATATTCTTTCATTTAATATTCCCTCAATGCTCATTCAATATTCTTTCCATTTAATCTATTCTTCTTCCCGCTTCTATTCTTCTTCTTGTTTGATTGGTCGAGCTATTCTTTTCCTACGTCTTTCTGCTGCTAATGAAGTTATCTTTGCCTTTGTCTTGTTCCTTGTTTCCTTAAATTTTTGGTAGTTCATTTTTCCTTTTGTCTACCCCTTTGCCCTTACGTCTGGTCGTTGCCTTTGTTTCGTCATCCGTGTCTTTACGTTATTGGCCATTTGTTTGTCCTTTTGTTTACCTATCCGTTCGCCCTTTCATCTGCTGATCAATTTATTTGGCATTTGTTTCTTCCGCCGTTTCTTTGTAGTTTGCGCTATTTGCCTACCCGTCTGTTTTTGCTTGCATTCGTTGATCTGTCTGTCTAGCCTTCCCTTTGTAGGTTTGTCGGTGTTGGTCAGTTCGTTTTTGCGTTTGTCTGTTCCTCTTTTTCCCTGGCCTTACATCTGTTCATCCATCTTTTTACCCATTCCTTCTGTGTTTATCTTTTCAATCCGTACGTGGATCAATCTTTCTATGGGTCCCTGGACGTGCCCGTCCGCCTTTTCATTACTTCATCAATACTTTCATCAGTCAAAACGTTCGCTTGTAATCCACCGCTTTTACTATTCGTTTCTGCCTCTGCTTTCAATCACATTTTTTCATTTTTGTATCCATACTTACGCGTTTCCTCAACTCTTCACATATTTATCAAACCGACAATAAACGTTTTTGGCCCTCTTACAGTTGCGCAAATTCTTCGATCAAGTACATAAGTATGAAAATTGAACTTGGGCATAGATTGCTCTAAAACCACATATAGAGGACATACATGTCTTAAGCAATAATGGTAAAACAGTCGAGTATTAATACGTATCGCAAAAAACTGTGTCTAACAACGAAAAGGTCGATTTTTTTTGGCGTGGTATTCCCAAAAAAATATATACCTTTCTATGGACAACACTTCGAGTAAAATATTTTTAATCATTATCGTACACTAAGTGTGTGTTTTTTGAATACAAAAATTCCGCTATGTATACCGTAATTTAACCAACTAGTCTTAGTTAACAATTAATGAAAAAATTTCACAATTAAGAAATGTGGAGCCTTAAAAAGCCCAAAAATTTATTGTATGCATGTATTATCTTAAATTTTTAAATTCTTAAATTCTTAAATTCTTAAATTCAACTCAACAGTGCGGCTTTGTTATCACATCTATGTGGTTAAGGCATCAAAAATTCGTTTTAAATGGATTATTTTCCAACAATGGCTTAAAACTTTTTTCCAACAAGAAATCCAAAAATCATGAAAAGCGAACAAGAAAAGAAAAAGAAAAAAAAACCGTACATTTTGAGGTTACCATAACGTCGCGCGTTGACTTTGGCATCTTTAAATGCTTTAATATAATTTATGTGCAATTGGAAAACTTATCAAGCACAAAAACTACAAATTTATGAGAATCCAAACAGATGTTCATTGGTATTGTTTACAAAATTTAATAGAAAAACAAAAAAAAAAAACAAAAAAATTAAAAATAAATATCGTGGGAATAATAGTTGATTTTTAATATCGTAAATAAATCACCAAATTTTTATTTAATTTTCTTTAAAAGAGAAAAATAAACCCAATTTAATAAAAAAGAAAACTTTAATTTATTGCCTTTTATTTAAAATTGTTCCGCTTTATAAGATCAAAATCTAAATAATTTCATATCTACGTATTCTGGTTTAACATAACATCTTCATGTATGCAGTATTCTCATTATTTGTTTATTTATTCATTCATTTATAACTTACTTACTTATTTACTTACTTATAACGGGAGACTTTTATATTTATTTTATTAGTTTCTACTTAAGTACGTAATTACTTTTTATTTACTTATACATCTCGTCATTACGCACATTTATTATTTGTTCGTAATTGATTATTTTATATAATATAATATAATAATTTTATATAATAATAAATCTCTTCTTTGAAGAGCATGAGAATACTCCTCGGAAATGCCAAAGCGATGAATAGCAGAACTAGTTTTGGACATATCCTCGTTTGAGTGTTGCTTACTTGTCCGTTGAAATCACTTTCAATAGCTGGGAACTATTTCTATCCATTTTGATATCAAAACCTCATTGCTATTGCGTACTACTTATACTTTCAACGCGAACATCTGATCTGAATACTCAGGATATAGATGTTTAGAACATTTTCTCATGGTGCCCTTTAATTTCCTTTGTTTCATTGAGTTCTAAAAGTTCCTTTTAAAGATTGGAAATAGCTGGTGAATGGATACTTTTGTGCAGAAATAAGCTGACTTCGTACGGATATCTTATCGCACGCAACTTTTGAGACCCAGTGAGATAGATAGAAAACCTTTAATAATCCCTCTTATTCTTTCTCTCTCGCTCTTTCTCTCTCTCTCTCTCTCTCTCTCTCTCTCTCTCTCTCCTTGTCTCTCTTTTTCTCTGTCGTTCTGCAAATCAATGATAATCAAAATTTATTGCCATAAGCCACCTTTAATATTTATTGATAAGTGGGATCATACGCTTCCATTGTAAACTTTAATATTTTTATATCCTCTGTGGAAAGACTGCATAGAATGTAAAGGGTTTGAGAGAGACAACCTTTTCACCGAAATCAATTCAAATTCAAAATCATATTTAAATCATTTTTTGTAACGATTTAAGTACGTCTGTCCGTCTGTGTTTTTGATATGTTTATTTATTCTTGAGTTTAACTTGTAACTCGACATTTTCGAGAATTAGTAGAGGACGGGCGCTATTTAAACTTGATTGGATAGGAGTATTTTTGATACCACACCATTCGTACATAACATCTTATTTTCAAAAATCGTTATATGATAAAAATGTACAATTTTCGAAAATTTCTCAACAAATAATATAGAATAGAAATAGTATAGAAATCTGTCAAAATTTCATGACATTCCTGCCATTGGCGAAAAGTTGTAGGAACACTAGACACGAAAAGCAGATTTTTCTATACCAGAAAATTATTTGACATAATGGGTCCAAGAAGAACGACGAATTTTTTTTTTTTTTTTTAATGTATTCTGGCCTCTTTTTGCGAATAGCTTCGCACAAACGACGCTCAACATTTAAACAATATTATCCTTGTTAACAGTTTGACCCGTAGCAAGGTAATCATAATGCATAACACCACGATAATCGAAGCAAAATTGCTAACATTATGAGCAATATTTGAGTGACTTTAGCGGTCTTTTTTCGGTCTCGGCTTACCTTTTGGACGAATTTCGTTCTATTCATCGCTTATTTTCGCATGGTATGCTCAAATCCAAGAGCCATCTCCCGTAATAATGCGTTAGGTTAAATATTGGTCTCCCTTTTTGGGTACAGTTTTGTAGATTTACTGTGGTAGGTTTGAAATACAAACGCCTCCCGATATGAGAATTCTCGTGCCCAGAAGGATGAATGAGAGACCCCACAAAATCTATGTATTCTTAATCAGCACCAAATTCCAAATCGATTTAAGGATGTCCTTCTGTTCGTCTCTCCGTCTGTATAGCGTTTGTTGTAAACATTCTCCTAGCCGCAAAAACAAAGCTGTCGACTTCAAATTTAGCATCAACATTAGAAGTTCTTGCACTTACGATGGTTTTCAAAATGGCCCATATCGGTCGAAAGATACGCCCACAGTACCACGTAAACTGAGAGCACCTCTGTTTTTCAAAGGGAATGAAAAATTGGTTTTTTCTTCATTACTCATAAACTGTAACAAATAAATGTACAAAAATCTGACCACATATTCTATGGGCGATGCTGTAGCATTTTTGCACAAAAATGAAAAATATTGACCACGGCTACCCTATATTATAGTGTATCAAAATTTAAATATTTTTTCAATACCTTAATAACGCAGAAAAGTAAGCTTCAAAACACAAGTATACATAAAACATAAAGTATCCAAATTCTTGGCCAGTTTCAAATCTTGACTGCACTTAAACATGTTCGCCTGTTTATCTGTCCACCTGGCTGTTTACGCAACTTTGCAGTATTTGTGATGATTTGTTCATGATAGTAATTTGGCATTAAAATGATGTGGAACAAATTTGAACCACATGGATCTATTTCCTGGACACGGTTTAATTTTTAACATTTTATTATGAAAATTGGTCTCTAGTAGCAATTAAAAAATTAACGGTAGGGAATTTTGATGAAATAGGTCTATCTTTTAGATCTTAACATATATAGGGGTTATCGCAAAAAGTAAAGCTTATATGGAAAGAAAATCATTTCTATTTGTTTATAAGGGAATCTGAAAATAGGAGGTAAATTTAGGAAGTAAATTAAGTTTGTAAAATTTGGATAGCGTGATGTGATATTTCGGGATCCTCTTCTGTAAGATCCTCTATGTAGGTTTTTATGAAAAATATGCCTATGCATGACAATAATGTATAATAATTTGTGCATTTTTTCGAAAACGAGTGAATAATTGTACGAGGCAAAGTGGTGTAGAGTATGAAAAGTTCAGTCTTATCCGACTATAATGTCCTTACTTGAATTTACCTAATTCTTTCTAGACAAAAAATTTTCTTACCTCTTTGGAAGCCATATATTAAGAGACTTTTGCTTTATTAAAAGAGAAATTTGAACACTTTACAATATCTTAGTAAGTCCCTGGTTCATTTGGACGCGTTCCTGTCTACACCATCATTGGCATCTACACACATCATTGGTCAGTTGCACCTATAATGGGTCGAGAACATTTAATTGCTCATTAAGCACTTCTCTTGCATTTCCTGGGTCATTTCCCTTATTTCCCAACTGCTGGCCTTTCGAAATGTTTCTCTTTTCTACTTTTGCTAATTCATTTCATTTTGTTGAATAGTGGCAGATATTAACTATAATGCGCTTTTTTCCGCCTTCGTCTCATAGTTTGCGCAGAAATTTCATTCCTTTGGTAATGTAAAAGTATATCAAATTTTCCTTCTATAATACGGCTATTCGATAAATTCGATTCGGAAAATCGCGTACTTCATTTACAGATGTAAACTTAATACTCGATACATCGACTCGATAATCGTCAGCTATAAACATATCCCAGTTTTCATACTATTTTAGAACTTAGCAATTTTGTTCAATACACAACACGCTTAAACGTGTCTTAACAAAATGTCGAGAAACGTGTGTGTAACTTGTCGTAAGAAACGTCTATGTCACTTATATGTGAAGGTTCGTAGCGAACGAGTTAAGTAAAACAGTTGCGAGAAAAAAGTGAATGAAATAAAAAATCATCGAAAAGAAATTCAATAAAATTCATTAATTCCTTAAATTAAATAAAGTGCGAGATTATGCTGGCATGTTACTTGAATTTTTGACTTACAAAGTATCTAAATCGTAGAAGTATAATTTGCACAATTTTTGATGCACATTTCTAATCATTATGAACATTTGACAAACATTTACTACGTTCAACTAACAAGAGAAATGTGTGATATATAGCTGATTGGCAATCACATCACAACAAAGGTAACAATAAGATAACGTTCAAAATCAACATTCAAACATTTCCATTATTGCACCAACATTGAAATTTTAAATAATTGAAATTCTTTACATTTGTTTATTTCAAATATTCAAAGAATAAATACCAACCAACTGAAGTCATATTGAATGCTTAGAATAGAAAATTAACTAATCCATCGTTAAAGAACAACTATCGCATGCAAGAAATACACAAAAATATTGTGCGAGATCAATTAAAAAAAAGCGCAGCTAAGCGATTAGTGTTACTCTTTAATTAATCTTAAGTTTAGGCGGATACTTATACCACACACCACTTGTAAGAGAAGAGTTATTATATAAAGCTTGTGAGGTTGTATGCGAATGATATGAGATAGAAACACTTTTTATTACAACAATCAATTCAATATCATTTTTAGATCATTTTAAGCCTGATGTCTGTTCAATTTTTTGTTTGAGTTTTGTGGGTCAAAGGTGATCGACCCAACGATATTGAAAATGATTTAAAGAGCACAAATTTTTTTACAACTGTTCATTGAATACCTATTTTTAAAATGGAGCATTTAATGATGAGGTTTGGCTAATCGTAACGTCTTAATTGCTTAAATTTGACTTCAAACTTTTCACGCTCTGTTCGTTAGTTTAAAGGCATCTTTTTAAGTTGTTAGAGCTAAATATTACGTTATAGAGTAAAATTTAAGGACATAATTGCTGATTTTGTTGATTATAAATTCGCGATTTCCACTACGACTATGTCAAGTCGACAGCGAATTCCCCTCATTTTATGTGACAAAGCTTTTAAAATGTTACAGAAGAATAATATGAGACTTCTATACTTAAAGCAATAGGTTGGTGAGAAAGCCCTGTCGCAGGTAATTTTACTTTACACATGAAGGCAAGTAAGTACAATGTATCATGCGTGGTCTTATTATTTAGAGTGTCTCCCATAGGATATAAGAAGATTACATTCACTACCCTTTATCGGTTAGCTGCAAAGCGCAGAGTGAATAAAGTGCATTTAACACAGTGAATTTGATAAAGGTTACAGAAAAGGAGCGAAATTTATTTAGGATAAAAATTTATGTGATACGTTGGGAACTGGGGTTGTAAATGTTCCGATCTGTAAAAGACAATTTGCCCAAATACGGTTTGGAGATTTGATTCTTAAAGAGGATCATCCATTGACCTGGACGATAATAACATCGATAATAACAGCGATCTGTGTTGACGAGTAATCCACATATAACTCTTAAAAGTCAGCATCCAGCATTCGAATCCTGAGGACTGCGTCAAACGTCTTCAAGTTTAAATGTTTTGTATATATTTGATAGATTGCTGTCTCAGTTTCATCCGCTGGGAACGAATCAATAATAGATCTGTCAAATGAAGTCGTACAGTTACTGCGATAAAACTACGTCGATGTGAACTCATGGAAACGGATAGCTAAGATCAGGGGAGAATGGGGATCTTAGGGCTAGATTGTATATTAATATCCTTTCATTTTCAAATTCAAGAAGTTTTTAAACTTATTGTAGAATTGCAAACTTAACTTTTAAATAATTAATTTTTTAAAGTCGTTTACTTATTCATAGACATATTTGCAATATGTTATGAATCATTTGAATAAATAAGTTTTCTTTTTTTTTTTACTATTTGAAAATTTTTCTAAGAATTTATTTATTACGCACAACAACCAAACCAACAGCAAGGAATGAGTGTTTAAATTTAAATTAATATTTTTTAATGTATGAAATATGATACAGAACCTAAATAAAAAATGCAAATAAATTTTAATGAAATTTTATCAGAACAGAGAGTCATAAATCGTGAAATGAGAAAAAGAGAGGAAAAAAGCTACGAATAGCAACAGCGAAGGAAGCTGTACGAAACTCTTTAATGTTGTTAAATTAATAAAATCGCTGTTAAATTGCAACTTAACAGTATTCTGTTAATCAAAAATTAATGTCACATCTAAGCATACGTGCCGCTGTGAATTGAGAGGAAAGATTTCTTTGATTACTTGCACCATCCAGTTTTTGCTGGCATTGTTATTGTGAAATTTTGTTTTACTCAGGTTTGAAAAAAGAAAAGAGAGAAATAAATAAAGAGAGGGAATCACCACTTTTTAACAATTGCTTACATGAATATAAATCCAAAAATTCTTCTTTTTATTCTTCTTTTTAATCTGCTGCAATGTACAGCAAAATAAATTTTACTCTCAGAAATAGAATTTTATTAAGCTCAGCATTTTTTATTGTCCTCATAAGAAATGTACAGCAAAGACAGTAAAGTAAATTTTACACTCGACAAGACAAAATTTTAAATAACAAAACAAATACATATATACAACATACATACAATAAATATTTTAATTATTTTGATGTCTTTCTTGAGAAATAAAATAATACATTAAATAAATATATAAATGACGATTGTTGCATTTTCTTAATATTTAATAGTATATTTGCAATTTTGAATGTTTCAAGTTAATGATCATGGTTCAATTTGAATTTGCACACTTCTTTGATGTTAATAATAGTAATGTAATTTAATGTTATTTATATAAAAAATCCTTCAAATCCAATCAATGCTTAAACGTTCCAAAAAAATGTATGATGGGGATAAAATGAAGGGATACGTTGTTTGTGTATATCATTGCCCATAGTGTTCTATAAATTGAAGATTTCAATTTAAATGCCATATTGTGAATATTACGGAAAAGGATCTGAAAACATAGTCTCTCCCACAAACCCACTTAAGCTATAAAAGTATTTAAAATAGCTATGTATCCTCAATGAGCATATACTTGAACAGTATCTCCCCGAGATTTCTTTTCTTCTTTTGAATCCAAAAGGGTAATAGATAGATCTCAAATCTCCCCTAAGATTGCAATACTCTCTAGTACCACTAACGGTAGTAGCTTACTTTCTCAAAATTATTCTACGACCTTGTTGTATTATTTTTGATTTACCGAACAGATAAAACGATAATGTTATAGAGAATTGAAAATTTTTATTTGTTTTTTCTATGTCCGCTTTTGTTTTCTAATCCTTTTCTAATAAAAATTAATTTTTTTAAATCAAAATATCTAGAAATAGCCCTTTCACACTGCCCAGAGTACTCAGAGTTTGGTGCAAGATTTAATTATAAACATTTATTACATGCTTTTAAATGGGTGCAAGCGTACAAACTAGCGAGACTACATAGAATTCCTGTATGTATATATCTCATTAAGTGGATGAAGCTTTCTTCTAAATGTTGCACACATTTTGACAAAATCGTGGGTAAACTCTCAGCGCGAGCGTTATGACGTACGAAAACAAAAAAGTTGTTAACTAAAAAAATAAACTCCTCCTGCTGGCAGGATCGCCAATTTATAAAGGAAAACATTTTTTGTTTTTATATTAAATTTCGAGTTCATTTCTCGAGTTTTATATTTGAACTTAACTCGAATACGAATTTGCTTGAATATGAAAATTGTATATGTTTGCTCGATTACAATTTAGAGAGTCTCCAATTTGCAAAGTATATTATTTTTACAGTGTAATAATGACATTAACAACTAATAACATTAATAATAATAATAATAATAATAATAATAATAATAATAATAATAATAATGATTATAATAATAATGACGACCATATACCATATACCCCAGATCTCTAGCTAATGAAACTAACATGACTACTATGTTCTGCCGTTGTTGTTGTTGCTTCTACAATCTCTCATTCGATTCAGTCGCCTTTTTTCTCTTCGAAACTTGAGACAATTCTCACTCGAAATGGGGGGTATTAAAAATTCGACTCATGCTAAAATTTTAAATTAAGCATTTGGAGAAATCACTTTCTGAGAGTAACATTTACTTTGCTATGCATATGAATAAAATTCATGTTCGAGGTTTGAGTTCGTGAGCTGCATACATGTTCGAGTTCGTTCTACTACAAAAATTCTCTATTATTAATAAATTTTTATTTTTTTTTGAACTTTTGAACGGTAAAGTCTGGCGAGACCGGAGAGCGTATGCAAAATAAGCAAAATAATATTCGTAATATTCGACAAATTAAAATAAATGAATAAAAAAATTAAATTAATTAAAAAAGTAAGTTAGAAATTTTGAATAACAAAGGTGTGTATAAAATTTCTTAATCGCGAGAGTTTGTGCGAAATAATGAACGTAAATATATATATCATTGAGAAGAAAACTATTAACAATAAATACATTTACTTATGATTAATTAATTAATTAAAGTATATTTAGTATTGCTAATATTAAACAATATACAAACGGAATGGTTGAACATTAAATTAACTTAAATTTTTGTTTTACGTATAAAGACTAAAGGTAGTCAAGAAATTGCGAACGTATAAAATAAATAAATAAATAAAATAAGAGAGTTAAATAATTAAATATACAAATAAATTTCATATGTTAATAAATATGTGCGTGTTGAATAAAGTGAGAAAAGTGTGCGTCAACTACGTTTTTATTTCTTTGTTAATTTTTATTGGCTTGTTTTAAAGCTGAACTTTAAGAGATGAAATTTTAATTAAAATCACACATAAGTAAGACAACCAAAAACAACGGCAACAACTACAATAATAAATAAAATCAGATGAACTCTTCCTTAAGCAAATATTTATAAATTTTATTAAAAAGAGAAGAATAGGTGACGTGCAAAACACATTTAAACGAAAAGACAGGTTTGCGGGGTCGTTGAAAACACACAAAATAAAAATAATAATAATAAAAACAAGTAAATAAAATAAATTGGCGCGAAATTGCAAAAAAAGTAACAAAGTGAAAAAATAAAAAATTGAACATAAAATAAAAATTTGTGTTGAAACCACAATTTTTAAAGCTTGCGATTGATGCTAACATTTGTGAAGGTAACGCTTCAGAGCAATTTTACGAATAATTATTAAATATTATTAAAAAAAATAAATATGTTTCTCAACCTTCACAAAATGTTTTGATTCTGAATGTTTAGCGACTATTGATGATTGCATCTCTTGTTTAATTTTTTTCTTTTTTGACTTTAAAACCTCAACGAAATAATAATAATAAAATAAAAAAAAACGCAAAGTTCTTTATTTCATTTTTATTATCTTTAATTTTTTCATTGAGAAATTGTTTTCAATTCATAGAAATGATTTTCTTTAACAATTATCACCGAATTTTAGACGCTCTCTCCTCCAGTCATAAGTTGTAAGACGTTAGTACTCTCATTCGTGGAAAGTGTTCAATAAATAACTGTTACTGTTACTGTGTCATAGAGTTAGTGGTTACCTTTCAAAAAGTCTCTACTTAAAACAATGCATTTAAGTGAATATTTAAATATTTATATAGAACCATTTTTTAGAACATAATATATGAGATGGTTTTAGGTTCCCTGTTTGAATTTCCTTTGAAGGTGTCGCCTTTCACTTAAAGTTCACTTAGCTCTAACCAAAAGAAAAAATATTGCAGGGGGTCGATGACAATAATTGAGCTTTTGATCAGCAAAAAAAAACATTTACTATAGAAGCAATAGATTTGTAAACTAGTTCAATTTAGGAAAAAATGGTGCTTGTATCCCATCTAAGTAACGGTGTTTGAAAACGATACCTATGTGTTCCATCGGAGCGATGCAAGTGTTTCTTGAATGTTCGTAAGCCCGTTTTTTTTCACATCAATTAACAATTATCATAGACCTTTTCCGACAACCGTACATCGTTTTTCCTACGAATTTTCATATTAAAAGTAAAAGACTTCGCTTAATACACTTATTTTAGTACGACTGTTCAAAACAAAGTGTTATATGGGTAGTGGTGGAAAAAGTGGTCCTATTCGAACCACTTTCCCGTGTATCAAAACTTCATCAAAATATCTCAAAACTTGCGACCTGAATACAATAATGCAAGACGGACAGACAGATGGACGAACTGAGATCGATTCGAGAAGAAATAAGATGGACAGATGAACAGACAAGGTTAGACCGATTTAGAATGAAGTAAGATAGAGAGACGAGCTTAGGTCGATTCTGTTTGTCCCTCCGTCTATCTTATTTCTTATGCTGGACTGGCACAATAAAAGATATGTCTATCTCCAGTCCTCCTGGGAATTACATACAACCGCATTAGCTTTTAAAATACATCTATAAATGCAGAATTTGAAGCAATTTTTTTGTTTTTTTAAATTCGTATTCTTAGTAAAGATTAGATTCAAGTATAGGCAAAGTATGTAGCGTTTGCAAGTAAAAGTAAACTAATTCCAAAGAGGATTTAGGGTTTAGGATTAGGGTTCGATAAGAGCTTTGAATGTGTTTCAAAAATATGTGTTGCTATCATTATTAAAATATTTTTCAGTAAATCGACGTCATATCGGCTTATATCACTATTCATTCAAAAAATAACATATATAATATAATAATAAAATTTAAAATCGTCTGCACAATCTTCGCTAGGGATTTAAAGATATTTTCTATGATTGAATATTTAAGATTTATTTCTTTCCATAAACACTAAGCGAAGCCATCGATGAGCAGTGATCTGTCGCCCACAAAAAAATTATGGGCCGAGGAACACCGTAGCTTGGGCAGGGTGTAGAATAGTTCACGACATAACATCAGTCCGCCCGGTATGAAAATTTCGATCGTCCATCTGTCTCGATAAGGACTCCTGCGGGTGTATTTCGTCAATAAAGACGTCTGTGGAATGTTTGTTGGATAGAAAGGGCAACCCCATTAGTGTAGAATAGAAATTAAAATGACACGTGCTTTTATTCGTTACAACCTTCGATTTTTTGACTACATTAATGTAATATATTATCCCGTTCAACAAAAGTTTCTGATTTTGATTCTGATGATTAAAATATTACTTTTTGGTGCGCAAAATTTAAATCAAGCGTCGAAGACGATATCTTGAATTAATTAGGGTAATTCTTAATCCCGATCCATTGTGTATAAGGATCGCTTAATAGCTGTTAACATCGAGTAAGCTAGATAGCTGTTGATTATCGACTCGATGTGATCAGTATTGTGTTTACAGCTGTCGATAAAGTATGTAATTCTCTTACTACGGCCACAGATGTCCGATCTTCTACGTCTTCTTCTAATCAAATATTTTAGGTTCATTTCTGCCCCTACGAATATAATTGTGTCTGCCAAGCTGTCTGTTAACTATATATTGATCTCCATATAAAAGTATTGACGCAAAATCTCAACTGAATTGAGAGGATTTGATATCCAGTCAGTGTGAGCAGAATGGAATTTAATAATACCTTCTGATCGAATATATCAAAGTTACCTACTATTCTCCCTTTGTCCATCATTACGTTTTTCAGTCAACTGAAAGAGCAGAGAGAACAACTGACTTAAAATCTCACGCTTATCAATCAAATATTTGTAAACAGCGTTTGCGTAGCTTCCAATTCATATTTCTAAGTATTATCAACAAAAAGATAATATTATTTTCATTCTTTATTAAAAAAAGCTCAACGAAATTTCATTAACGTTTCTTATTGTTTTTTTGTTTTTAAAAAAAAAAAAAAGAGCTAAAAAAAGCACAATTTGTTTAAGTCGAACTTTTTAAGGCCTATACAACATTAATAGCTATTGCCGAAGCATGCCCCGTTTTGTCTATTCAATAGCACGCTTCTTAATATCTAAAAAAGAAGGCATCAGAACTATCTCCAGAAATAAATTAGTTGCATCCGCACCCATTTTACAGCTTCCCAGCATCCAAAAAAGAGGCGTCAGTTGTACCACCTTAACCTTGACCAACTTACATATTTACAGTTAAATTAATACATCACTCACAAAATCTCCAGGGACACAAACACACATATGTGACCACATCCTATACAAAGTGTATCTAGTGACAAACTTTAAACGATACGCGTGAAAATTTCATAACCTTGCGACCATTAGCTAACAAGTTACTATCCAGAAATCATATGGGCCCGTCAACCTTGTTCCCGTATAAATGTGTGTCAGAGCAGAGACTTATTGAGTGATGTGTTAATTAAGCGACAATTCGATTAAAATCCTCTATGGTGCAATGAGCATTTTTTAAAAATTTCTTAAAATACATTTCCATATGTTACATACAAAATGATTATGTTAATATATATAGCTGATTGATACTGATATGAAGACCACATGAGCAATAATAACAACATTAATAATTATTTTGTTTTATTATTGAATATAATTACATGGTGTTTAACTCATGTTTTCTTTTTTATTACAAATGTTTATTTATTTGTCTGTTTGTATGCTGTGTGTATTTGTGTGTGTATGCACGTTGAGAATGATAATAATAAAATAAACAATACCGTATAATATAAATAGTCGTATGTGTGCTTTCATTGTGTAGTATTGTATATAGTAAAGCAAGATTCTTCTCCACCTCGCCACTACCTTTTATAAATATCTGCATGCATGCGTGCGTACACACGTTTACGTATATTATAGCTAGGCTTGTGTTTACTTATGTGTACTATCTACGCAAACGTATTTCATTCTATAGAGAGTACGACACGTTTAGCATAATTAATTCTCAATTTGCCGTCGTATTCTTGTAGATTATTGTTCATGCGGTTAATTATTGTTGTTGCTTACCTGCTGTTGCTGCTGCTGCTTTTGCTGTATTATTCGTGGATGGTATACAGCTGTAATTGCTGTTCTGTTTTATTTTTGCCGTATACGCTCATAAAAAATTAAATTGTGACTAAGTCTCGTTCATGTTTTTGTTTGCAAACGTTAAAGTGTTTTAAAGTAAACCTCTTGCTTTTTTGTTTTTTTCTAAAGAAAAAACATTTCTTAAGAAAATCAATTAAAATCTTAAGATAAAAAAAATCAAAAAAGATTTGTTTTTCTTTGTAAAACTTCAATAAATTTAAAATCAATGATATAAAAAAAAAAAAAAAAAAAAATATGATTAATGGAGCAAGCAAGCAAACATTTCATTATTTCTCATAGATGTAATAAAAATTGTATAATTTCATAGTTCTTTAATTTTCATTACACCGTTCGCGAATTATTTCTTTCAATCCGTCAAATCTTGAGTTGCATATATAGGAGGAGCGCGTAAAAAAAAATAGTCGAGATTTTGGACTAAATTTAATTCTATTTGCTATGAGAATATTATAGGTTTTTTAGCGACGCATTTGTCATCGAACATAAATTTCAATTGAAACAATATCAATTCCTTATGCTATGAATATTAAAAATAATTACTTAACTGAACATTCCGTATCACTATACTTAGATTACAAAGACCTTTGATTTGTATTGTTGAAAGTGTACGTTTTAAGTCGGTTTTTCGTATGGTTCCTTTGATCGAAAATGTGCTTAAAGTTGTAACGTCCGAATATGTGCTTTACATTTGCAATTTTATTGAACTTACGAAATGATTGTAAATATCTATCTAATGATATAAAGTGTTGAAAAGTCGGCAAAATCTTAAATGACCCACGAAATGTGGTTTTCCAAACATATTTGTATTTTTCAATTGCCTTTTTACATACATATATAAATGACCAATCACTCAGAGTGTCGTACGTACGTATAAAACTGTGCTAGTCAGAAAGAAGTGAGGAGGAAGGGATAGGGAGAAGGTCGTAGCCTGGGAGGTATGCACTCGACTGGTAAATTCTATTTGTGCGTTTACCGATCCAGTGCTGACTATATAGCTGCGAACACGCGCCAATCGTAGCTAAAGTAAAGTCTATGGCACTTCATAGTCGCGCTTCCTAACTATTTGGTTGTACGGTTTTAGTAGAAGGTGGCATCTCTGAGATTATATGCGATGGGAATGATTTAGCAAGTAGGGAGAAAGACATGCACACAAAGTTGTATCAGTCCTTGGCCGTTCCTCTTGTCCGAAAATATGATTTATAATTACAATTTTAATTAATTAGAATGATATTATTTCTGAAACGATTATAAACATCTGTTTAGTATTTTCATCCGAAGGTATAGTTTACATTTTAACTGCTATTCATGTTTCAAAGTACGATTAAATTTATATTTTTTATTAACTAGCATGATTTTAATTATGATGAAAATGATGAATTATTGTTAAAGACCTCTTTTCGGACTTCGTTTGATAGACAGAAGGCACGCACACCAATCTTTCGATGAATAAATAGTTCTTCATGTGAAACGTGAAAATATTGTAGCACGTGCTATGGATCCAAATGGTAAAACGTTTGCTTTTGTATGTTCTTGAGAAGTTTTGATTTTTTTTTTCTTTGTTACAAAGCAAAAAAGCCATTGAAAGAGTTTATTCGGTTTATTTGTAACATAGAACGTCAGGCCGTTCAAAAATATTGAAAGGTGTAATCTTTCGAACGTCAAAATCTTTTTTTTTGTAATTTATTTTTACCGTCGATTGCCAATGGAAAATTTTCCTTGCGCTTGACCGCAATTTTTAACAAACTGGCTATAAAGTTAATGCCGGGCTAGTCCTTTTGTTTTGCTTTTTTAGTTAACTTTTTTGTCGCGTCCAGAGAAGTCGTTCCGTTCTCCTTTTATCTCATTTACTTCGCAACTAGCTTTTTACAATTAAGACACAGGTATTGTTATAAAAAGTAAATCGTATTTTCGGAGAAATATTATGTTTTGAAAATTTTGCAATCATTTATTTATATATAACAAGCAAGAAAGTAAAATTCGGTGGAGGCGGAATGTCGCATACCCATCACTATGCTTTTCGCAATCTACTGTCCAAGTCCTTTAATTTGACACCCATATCGCTGGCATTATTAAGAAAAAATGAATCCACAACTTGTAACTTTGTGGGGGCGTGGCCGATTTTTTCCATTTTTGCCTGTAAAGGATAGAGTGCTTCGCAAAGTAAATGTGGAGTATAAACCTCAAATTTTTGTTAAGAAGAACTGAGTTGCGTTCAGTTTATGCTCCGCTGCGGGCTTCTGCTCTGACCGATTTAGCTCATTTTCAACACCGGCATGCGTGTAAAAACTCCCAAAGTTTCTGCCAAATTTGAAGTCGATATCTTCATTTTTGCGGCCAGGATAGTGCCAACAACAAACGCCATACAGACACCAGACGGACAGACATTGCTTAATCAATTCAAAAACTTCCTTTTGGGTGTTACATACATTAAAGAACGTATGGTGGTGGGTATAAAAAGAAATAAGAAATTGAAAATAATATCAATTGTGCTGTGTTCGTTCAACTTTTATGAACTGTAAATTATATTTTCGGATGGGGGTTAATGTTTAGAAAATTTTGCAACCATTTATTTATAAATCCAAAATACTAAAGTATTGCAGAGAATATCTGTTGTGCTTCATTCATGTTTTTATGAAATGTAAATCATTATTTCGGACGTCTCTCATTCATTTTTTTATGAAATGTAATTCATATTTCTACACAATGGCTATGTTTCCAAATCTCTGCAACTCATTTCATTCATTTCATTTGTTTTCTCTTGTTTTTTTTAAAGAAACATTATCGTTTCGGTTAAAAATGGATAGCCCATTGGTAATTAGTGAATCATTATTTATCGAATATGATAGTAAGAAGTTAGCAAGCGCTAAATTATTTTGAAAAATGCGCAAAATTTCTTTTATCATCTGCATGACATTTCTGTTACTAGCTAACTGTGCCGACCTCTTTAGCGATACACTCGCACGCTCGTCAAATACAGAGCATATGAATAGGCTTTAATGAAATGAAAAAAATATTTTCTAAAATGCATTATTATGACAAACACACATTCGTAACGTTAAAATTTTATGAGGAAATCCGACAAGGACGGAAGTGGACGGGCTATGGCAAATATATTCGTCATACACAGTCAACTGGTTAAGCGTGTGAAATCTTAGAATTTTTGAAAAATAACGAAACCTAGATGACCAAGTAAATATCAAATTCATATTTAAGGTTAATGACTATCGCTCTCTACAATTTGATTTATTCAACTTTTCAAATATGAAGATATTTTTGTATTTTTCTACTATATGCAACAAATACAATAAAACTAATAAAAATAACCATATAAATGACACAATCAATTCACTTATAACATAAATTTTGAAAGATCTCAATAAAAGGAAAAAAATTTTATAATAAAAGAAAAAAAAAAAACTAATCAAAATAATATAAAAAATTACAATCGACAGCGATTAGAGATGAATAGCTTAACAGAAGCAGCATGTGGTAGCAGTAGAACCAGTAGTATGCAAATACTTATATATACATACATTACAAATACACACACACATATATATTTATGTATAATGTTTTACGCGTGTGTACGAAGACAAGAAGCAGAGCATCTTTCTAACAGATAACATAAAACAAAAAGAATGAATTTTTTGTTATTAAAATTTTAGATGATATGTTCTCGTGCATAAATGAACCTTTTTACACAATAAAGGTTTTGAGGCCAGAATTGTTTTTCTTTTTTTTTTGTTTATTTTTTAATTTGTATTATAACGAATAAAAAGATAAAAGAGCAAACGGTAAAAGACAAAAGTAACAAAAGATATAAAAACTTTTCATGTTTTTGAGGGAAATGTGATAGATAAATAAATACAAAATCGAAATTGTTTTTTGATTTGTGTACATATGTATGCACGTTCATGCACGGTATATAAATGTGCATGTTTGTGTGTATGCATATTAGTGTGTACGTTCGCGGTGATATGTGACCAAATAATAACGAATTTATAACGCGTCTAAAGAAAAATGCAGCTATACCAGTTTTGCACGCCTGCCATTGAGACAAATGAACCACAATACATGGCAAACCACCAGACAAGCAAACCGAACGAACGAACAAACAAACCATCCAACTATCTAGTTATAAACACAGTATTATACTAAGTTTCTAAGCTTATGTATATGTTGAACGCATATGTTCATACACATACATACAAAGCTAAAATCTGTATAAATATTATAGATGTGTTTAAAAGAATTCTCTTAATACTAGTTTTTCATAGAGTTTTACCATAAAACGTGAAAACACTTGACGACAAAACTGATGAAATGTGACTTTTGTTCTCTTTTATTTATTTTTTTTAATGTTATTGTTTTTGTTAAATTCTTTAATATATATATATATATATGGTTTTTTTTTTTTTGGAAATAACATTGATTGAATGTTTCATGTGAATTATTAAAAAAAAAAAAAATTAAAAAGCTTTCAAGGGAAAGTTTTCTTTATCTTGAAAGTCCATTCTTCTTCTTCAATAAGAATTATTAGGTGTTTGCAAACATTTTGATCAGCGATTTCTACAGGTAAAAATGATGAAGAAATGCGAAATACAAGGGTACATAAGACTTCGATGGTTTTGACTTTGCTTTATCTAAAATAACAGTTTTCTATCTAGTACTGTTGATTCATTCAGCATACGCCGACGCGAACCATAGACAGCTCAAAATTGTTCTTCTTCCAAACTCATTACTTTTGTTGATTACTTGAAGAAATCGGTTGCCGAAGCCCACTACACACCTTCAAAGCTTTATGGTGATGCTGCCCCATCATATTCCAATTTTCGGTTTTGTTTTCAACCAATTTAAGCTTTTTGATCACGATATCGCCATGTTGCTGGAAGTGTAATAAAATGCAGAAAATGAAGGCAAATATTTTGATTAATAAACATTGCACCAATTTTCCCAATAAATGCCTTTTTCAAGTGAAAAAATGATTCAAATTTTTGCAAACACTTAATAGAAAATAAGTGATGGAAGTAAAAACATTACAGTTTGGTAAGGCAGACCATTACATGGCTTACAAAGCTTCTCCTAAAACAATTGTTTATTTATTCCACCATTCGCAAAGCCAATCATCAGATACTCTACACCGTCTCTCCCTACATACTCTCTTCATTTATTCTCTCGATAAAATGTCAAAAACGATACCTTGCCTTCACGTAAAAGCAAGCTTTTCGATTTTGCCAAATTTGGCAAACTCAACTTGCTTATCATAGATCTCATTATTTTCCACCTGTTTTCATCCTAAAGTACTGAAACTTAAACTTACTATTATGGAGTTATTCTCAATGTAAAGTTTTAAAAAGTAGGCCATCTTGCCCTTCAAGGGCTTATATTCCCTAGGCCCATTATAAAACGGAGTATTCAAAAAATGAGTGCAAATTTTAGAATTCAATTTAGTATGCGGAAATATTGTTACTCAGCGCTTTTGGCTGGAACAATTTTTAAATAAGAAATTTTTTCTTAATATAAAGGCCTTTTCGCATTAGCGCCTTATATGGGGAGAGGCCGTCATCCAATCCGATCCAATCCATTTTCAGAAGCGCTCACTTCGGTCCATTAACGCAGTAAATTTCGTTAAAATACCTTAAACATTACGGACTACATCACAAGGACGGACAGTCTGACGAACTGAAATCGATTCTGAAAATGATTTTGAACCCATTGATATAACAAAAGATTAGTTTCTCTCATCTTCTACTAGTTGTTACATACATCCGCAAGTGGTGTAAGGTATATCAAGTTGAATTGGTCACAATCCTACGGAAAAGCTCCAAGACTGTTTTAGTCGAAGTTCTTATAAATTTCATTACACAAATGTAGAACTTATATACGATTTAAAAAAAAAAACTAGTTATGAACATATATCAGAAGACAAACAGACATTCTTGTCGGTAACCTTAGCAATTTGAAGAAGGGTTAAACAGAAGTACAATTGATTTTGAATTAAAAACAATCCGTCTAGTGGCTTAGCAAATGTGGGTAGATTTTCGATCGTAACCAATACAATTGAAAACTTTGCAAGGTATGTAGATTCTAAGTTAGTGGAAAATTCTTCGTTTTCCGTTCATGTATCCGCTACTGCTAAGGCAGTTATCATTTGTAAAGATTGTGATAGAAAGCTGAAACCTGGTACAGGCATTCTTACAGTGGATTTTATCAAGAGATATTAAACTTTTTTAAAATCAGGCAGAGAACTCGTAAAAATGATTCAACCACAGGCATTTTTAGCAAATTTCGCTCTTAGGCCAAGACATGTCAGTATACCAAATTTCATGAAAATACTTCGGCATTGCGATTTTCAAGTCGAACATAAGACTCTATATATAGATAACAAGTCAGACAAAGGGGCAGACACATTTAAAGCGATTCAGAAAATATTACTAAATCGATTTCCTGAGTTGTTTCTAAATATTGCAGATATCCGCACGAAATTTTTTGTACTCTTATTGTATGCTTTGTAGGGTGCAAGTAGTCCTTATACATCATATGGTGTTTATACAAAACATTTCCCATTCTAGTCCATTTATAGCGGTAGTGGATATTAACTTTGCGAATGTAAGTTATTTGGGAGAAATGTATAAGTTCTTCATTAATAGAAGGCATGGATGGACGGGTGGGCAGAAGAGCACAGATAAATAAATTTACATCGATCAGGAAAATGAACTTGTCCGCTATATTTCTTGATATTTATTAATTTTCGTTTTTCTCTTTAAGGTTTTTTCATTTATAACCAACTCATCACTTGGAGCTGCTGTTTGGGTCAACTTCGCTCTTATTGTCCAATTTTATTTATAGCAAGCCACCAACAAACCAATTGTGCTAAACTATAGCTTTTTATTTTAGGCTTAGTTAAAGTTTGAGGATTCCGCTAAAAAATGCTGCAGGGACAAACGGACGGGCGTTAGTATATTTACTTCGAATTTAATTTTTATAAAAATAATTATTTACTTTACTGCGTCTCTACTTCGCGTAGGTCTGTTTGTAAGTCTTCAGCACACGGTATTGAGGACAAAGTGTTCATCATATTGATCAAATTAATTTTAAGTAAATGCATAACTAATGCGTATAATTTAAACTTTTCATTGCCCTAAAATTTATTATACTATCATAAAGATAATAAATTCTTTGTCATCATCGTAATATTTTCCCTGTTTCTGCTAATTTCTCAATATTGCAATTTATGATGAAATTAATGGGATTGCTTCAGAAAAAGAAAGAACAAAAAGCTGAAACAGATAGGTGGCACTTAAAAAAACACACACACACACGCGCGCACACACGCTCGCAAATATATATGTCCAACAAACCAATGAATTCTAAAGCCCTCGAAATAAACAAATACATTGAAATCGCTTGAAGATATAAATTGTTATGCTTCATGAATTTCGTTCACTTATATCTAAGTGAACATAAATAAATGTGTACTTACACACCTATTTCAATCGAAGGTATTAAATTTACGCTAAACCGTTATTAAACCTAAGAACAGTAATAGTATGAATGAATATGAGTAAGAATTGAATATAATGAATATTTCGATCTTAATTCGCAATTGGCTTATTATTTTTTAGACGATATAGATAGAATAAATATTACTTAGGACATTAGATAATTTACTGATTTATTGACACAATGAGTTCATAATAATAAACAATCATTTTAAATATATATATGTCAATATGTATATATATGTGTGTGTGTCCGTCTGTCCGTTTAATAGTTTACAACTCGAATATAGTATTGTTTTGTTTTATTTTAGGTTAAGGAAAATAGAAAAAAAACACGAAAACAACAAAAGTGCCTTTAAAAGAAAGAGTCATTTAAGCACATATACGTAGTTTCTGGGTTTTTAAGGTTGTGTTGCAAAATAAATGAAAATAAATCATCTTTTTTTTGTTGTGTTGTTGTATACGTCGTTTATACAAAGTTGTAAAATCACAACTATGACGCAGCGTAATTACTGGGCGACACACAAATGCATTAATAAATATGCATATTTTTGCCATATATATACGTACATGTGTGCGTGTATGTGTGCTGTGGCCACAAACTATAGTGCAATACAAGACCATAATATATAAACAGCTATAGAAGTGGCTAAAAGAATGACAGACGAATCGAGCTAACTGATTGAGTGACGACGAATAATACCAATGTATATACAGCTGTATATACGTACAGTTAAGGACACAAATGCTCATACGTCTATAAATTTCCCATTATCATCAATTAGATAAGTTTAAATAAAAATTTCTTTAAGCCATAAAACGGTGATTTTTAGAAAATCGGATCAACTATCGAAATCAGTTTTCTTATAAAATCTGCGCGATAAATATGTGTAGCGCACCATGTTACGCTTTTTACGAGCAACGAAACCCTTAAGCATTATTGGCTTAATGTAGGTCGTATTCTGCAGAAATACAAGGGACTCGTCCACTAATCTAGTGCTTTAACAAGACTACTTTTTAGCTTTCTGAGACAGGCCGCCCGGAATCGAGCGCACACAGTACACTGTCTTTGAAACAAGCCAATCGCGCCAATCTACTTGCCGTGTCTGATGTTTCCACATTCAAATCCAATTTCAGGTGACCTTATAATATAAGTAATAAATTTAGGAAGGCATGGCATCAAATAAATTATAGAAACAAACTTCGAAAGTGCCTATAGAAAGGAACTCTCTAAAGGAAACACGCAAGCGAAATTCAAAGTGAAGTTAAGAAAGACCGAAACGGTTAATATGTCAAACTGCTCGAGTAGTCCCCGAAAATTTTAGTTGGCCGTATAAATGGCCAGGCTAAGAATCTCTTCCCGCCAGTTGGGCCAACTATTTCGGCTATTGCGGTGTATAGAATACCTAACAGAACGATGTTAATTGAATTGGTTATGAGTACCGACAACATTTATTGTCAGCAAGATAACGTCATCTGCTGTACGGCTCGTGAAGCAATGGCTCTATTACATGATTAATTTAAAGTGACATTCCTTGTTAATAAACCCTATGATCCAGCAATAATGGTACAAACGAATGCTTTTACGATCTTCGAAACGCCACTAATGTAAAGCCAGTGGTGCTTTTGCGATAATTGAAATGTGCCCGGACTGAGTTTTTTAGATTTTCTGTCATATATATAATTTTTATTTAAAATTCTTCTTTGCATGCTATTAATAAATATTAGTTTCACTTAGCAAAACATTGGCGCTTAAATGATTTCCTATATGAACTCGTCTTTCCCATAATCTTAAGAAATTCACAAGTGCATGTACACTTATGTCCTTGACTGTATAGTCAAGTGAGTTGTGTGTACGTTTGTATGTATGTTTGTTAAAATTATGCATTAGTTTTTTGTTTACATTAAAATGACGCATATTGCATGTCACACAAGCTTACGTATCTGATAAGATACACAATACACATAAATATATAAAATAGTTAATGAAGGGCGGTATAAAGTACTTCTCTACAACGAATTGAATGAAGTAAATGGAAAAAGAAATATGATCGAAGACAGGGAGAGCGGGGAAAAATAAACACAAGAAATTATGATTTTCTCTCTTATTTAGAAAGAAATACTTATGTGGGTTTGGGTTTCGCAAATATATTTTCTATGTATGTATGTACGTATGTATGTATGTACGTATGTATGTATGTATGTATGTATGTATGTATGTATGTATGTATGTATGTATCTATATACGTATCCGTGTTCGTATGTAAAAGAATGAATGCGTGTGGCATCATATAACCATGGATTGTCATCGCTTATTATAAATACTTTTCATATGTATACGCATGCATACGCATACATACATACAAATCAACTATTCAATTATATTTGGGTCACATATTAAATCGAAGACAAATATCTAAGGACATGATGGCGTCACAATCAACTTAAAATCATAAATTACAAACATAAAAATCTTTTATATATTTTATATACGTGTGCGTGTATATGTGCGCATATACATGTTCATACATACTTGATCTCATATTTACATTCAAATGAAAGTTGTATAACAAATTATACGATTTTCTAGAAACTCATGACATTAATCAAATGTCAATGTTATTTAGTGGAAAATATTCAAAAAAAAAAAAAAAAAACAACAACAACAAAAGTTATTTTACTGGTAACGCGAAACAAATATTGGACATACTCCAAATTATTTTCAATCGCAATCTGTATGAATGTATTCATAAACGCATAAACCACATAGGGAAGCTTTTATTAAGTTCTTTTCAAACTCTTTCTCTACTACTATCATAATTGCATTAAATCTCTAGATTATCTTGCGAGCACACAATGTGCCAAGAGCGTAGCAGTAGCGTGCGTTTGAATCAATAGTCTTTGAATTTAAACTTCACTTATCATGCACATATAAAGCTCGATTTTAAAACGAAAAAAAATTTCTGAACCGACGTAATCCATTTTCGTTGGAAGTAATTCCATCTCGTGGATCTATCTCAATTTCCTCTGTGTGGAGTTTAAAAAGCAGAGGCAGAGGATAAGAGAAAAGAAAGACAGTAAGAGGGAGAGACATTAAGGCGGATACATATGGCTGTAGATTCGATTGACGTTTAAAAAGTTTACTTACATAATCATTCTTTTTTTGCGGGCAGGAATATATTTTACGTGTGCGTGAATTCTTTTCCTAACATGAAATTTTCCCTTCTCACTCTTGTAAAAGTTTATTTATATTCAGGTAGAGTTGGCAAAACAACCTCTCAAGTGAATTTTTCTCACATTCGCAAAAGCCCTTAAATATAAGGTTTGTATAAGACGAGCACATATACTTAAGAATGGCTTTTTAATCTTGTACATGAAGAAAAGATTGCAGTACATATGTGACTAAAGTGACCAACATGAGAAAAAAGGAACAAAAAGCAAATGGTAACTGATGCCACGAACAACAGTCTTAAAGTGTTGCTTTTATAGTAATTTCATAACATAATGTCTTTTATGCATGCACACAAACGTCTGGAAGCAATTGCGGTGATAATGTTGATAGTAATAACAGCAATAAAGGTGTTATTGTGTCATTTTCACTAGTAGCACCTGGTTCTAGTTCATATATATACATGCAACAATATATACTTATGTATGTATAAGTATATATGTATATATGTGTAAGTACATACATACATGTACGTGTACTACATATGGAAAAAACGTGGCCAACTTTGCTTAAAAAAAGAAATAATGCATCGATCAACAAGATAAGAAGACAAACCTTTTTTGGCCGTAGATATAGAGAAATGTTGGGAGAATAATATTTAGTTTTAAGAAAAAAAATTTGAGCAAAAATTTGCTGATTAACATAGCATTCCAACAAGTGCTCCTCTTTCACTTCGCTTGGATTCTTATAGTCAATCAATTTCTGTTTTCCCTCCCTCCGTTCTTTCCTGTTTAGTCATCATTCTTTTGAGACCCTTCTTTAACCTCCCCCCATAACCCAAAAGGAAGATTCAGAGATCCCATGAAATATATACGTTCTTGATCAGCGCCAAATTCTGAATTGACTTAGACAAATCTATCCGTCTGATGTCTGTATGGTGTTTGTTGTTGCCACCATCCTGGTCGGAAAAATGAACATATCGTCTTCAAGTTTGGTAGAAACGTTGGACGTTTTTGCACGCAGTCGGTGTTTAGAATGGGCCAAATTGGGTCATAGCCGAGATCCGCAGTGTGACATAAACTGAACGCAACTTCGTTGTTCTTAATAATAATTTGTGGGTCTTTGCTCGTTACACGGAAATTATTAAAGTTAGAAGACTGAAATTTTCCACATTTACTCTACGAAGCACTCTGCCCTTTACGTGAAAAAACGGAAAAAGGGGCCATGCCCACACAAAGTTACAAGTGAATAAATTTCATTTTTTCACTTTTTTGAGGTTTTGTGCTCATTTATTATAAGGCAAACAAGCCATTCGTCAAATAAAGATATATTATCTGCCTAAAAATGGACTCTAAAATGAATATGGTATATACAGCGAGTTGATGGATTAATTTTTTTTTAATAATGCCAACGATATGAGTATCAAATAAAAGAACTGGAAGAGTAGAATGCGAAAGGCATAGTGATGGGTATGCGAGATTCGACCCCGTCGAATATAACTTTCTGACTTATTGGTCTTGGGGCGTTTTGGTGGAAAATAATACATCGATCTATAAGTCCCGGGACTAAGTAGGAGGAAAAACTCATTTTATTTGGTTCTAGAAACGATAAAATTACTAATCAGCGTATTAATTGGTTAAAATATCACTGTAGCTCCTTGCTTGCTGCACTTCGCTTGGCTTTTTATAGTCAGTCCTTTGTTTCTCTTTGTTCATTTTACTCTATCTACAAAATAATAAAAAATAGTGTATCGCGCAGTAAGTCCTGGGATTAAGTAAGAAGAAATGTTATTTTACAAAATTTTGCTTTATTCATCAACATGCCCTACTTTAAGAGTAAAAGAATCACTTCAACGTTCCTCCAAGTTTTCCTATGTCAGTCCCGGAAATTGTCGATCGATATGTTATGTGATAAAACACTGATTCCGAAATTTACTTAAGGAAAGAAGTACAAAGCAAAAGAATGCGGTTTGAAAGCGATTTCAATAACTCGTAATTAATTGTATAACTGGCAAGTGGTGGGCGGAATGTCAAACTTGAAGTTGTCACGTACGAGTGGTCGCAACAAATGAGAGTGCAAGTGGACAGTGTGGAAGTAATGAGCTAAATCGACGAGTTATATAAAAACCTCGTAATAGTTTGCAGCCGCTCCTAGGTTATCTATCTAGGAATAAAGTAAGTGGTGTAAAGCAAACTTATGGAGAAATATTAAAAATCCCGCAGTTAAAAGAAAAGTGGATTGCGAAATGCCTTACGGCCAGTGATGATTTTTTGAACGACTGCTTGCTTTGTTCTTCTTCACTCCATAAGAATCTGACAAGATTTTTATTATTTATTATAGATCTCTAAACAGAATGGTGAAGTTCATTTCGGCCGGAGGAGAAAAGTTTGTTTGCATGATTAAGGCAACAAATTTTTGATAGTTGAGTGAGAGAAATGGCAAAAGCAGTTTGGATTGTAGACTTTGGCTATTAATTCTTTTGTAAGCAAAAGAATTAAGCATTTAGAAAAGGGAGAATGTTATTAATCACGGAAGGGGCAGTTCAAGAGCGGTACGGATAGTTCCCCGAAAAGTTTATACTTCTTTTTGTTCTTCTTCTTCTCTTTCCTTCATGCACTTGCTTTGTAAAACTTAACAATTAAAAGCTTATATTTGTTTTACCATTAACTTGTGCTACCCATCACTTTCGGGATTAATGGGTAAAAATCGGAACATACTTTGTTACTTATAGCAGTTGATCCGTTGATGGAGCCGTGTTTTTCTTTTTGGGGGGTGACTTTTGAGACTTCTCTACGAAATATTGCTGTCAGGTTTCAGCACAATATTTCTTGTAACTATAAACTTACGATTTGTTATCTATGATATACACTTTTGCAGTTAGATGGAATCCGAATTCGTTTCGAAATTCGCATTAAATCCGCTGCCAGAGAAAAACAGCTCTTGTTAAAGCGCTGTCGTAGAAATGTGGTTAAAAAAAAAAGTGAAAACATTGCACTAAAAACGAAAGGTCTGCGGATTATGTCAAACTTGTTGTGTATAGGAGTTAAAAAAAAGTCAAAAATTAAACTGCATAGTTTTTTATAGAGGGACGGTTTCCCCCAAAGGAATTAGTTTTCGATTGGATTTAAAGGAGGAAGAAGATATTAGTGTACTTAAGATTTGCAAGTCTTCATCTGTTTCGGCTGAAGTATTTAAAATCTTGTCTCTGGAATCAATCTAACAAAGGTCGGCTTTACTTTGGTTGCACAATTAACTGTCTTTAAAACTTAAAAGTCGGAAGATTCATTTTGAACAATCGGAAGTGATTTACGAAAATAGAATGAAATTTCTGTACGTACTTTACGTTGCTATAGCCATATCCGATACGAACCTCTTGCTTCTAACTAAGAGACTAAGAGTTTTCAGTTATGAGGTATAATTTCCGCACGGCTCTAATACCTCATCAAGTCCGTCTAAAACGATATTCTAACTCATCGTACATCTCCACTATTCCAACTAACTGTTAACTGATAATTTTTAAATAAATTATATGAGAGAATCCTTACTGCGGTAAGATAATTTCATTTAAATAAATCTTAATGAAAGTTTCTTTTATATGGTCATATATAAAATAACTAAAAAAAAAAATGATTGTAGTTTTTATCATTATTGTTGTTATGGTCACTTTTTTCCCCAGCCTGTCTGGCACATGCAAAAAGCTACAATATCAGCTTTAAATCAGATGCCATACATGCATACATTTGTACATAAATGTAAACTTATGCCTGCATACATAAATACATAAATACATACACACATACATAAAAGTGCACATATGGCATATGTTTGTTGCATTTGTGGTATGCGCTGTGACAGGTGCGTGTTTTGTATTGCACGGGCGCAACGCACCATGTAAAAAATGCAATGAAACTGCAAAACCTATAACTCAGGCAACCGAGGTAAAGAGTAACAGCAAAGTGTAGAGAATAAAATAGTATGGAGCAGTACCATGGCAGAATTATGTATGTAGCAGTGCAGTTATATTGCTTTTTTACATTGACTATCAAGGATACGTATGTATGCATACAGGTGTAGTGTGTTCGTACAGTAGGCTTATAGCAATTAATATAATAATTAAATAATAACCATTTTCAAATCGTTTTCTTCCCATAAATGATTACAAAAGCAAAAATTTTGTCGATTCATTTTCCATTTGAATTATCGCTGAGTCCAAAAAAAAAATAAAAAAAAATATAAATAATAATTACCCATGCGCTACCGTTTGATTCGCTATATGTGCAATTAGTCCCTATAGACAAATTCATTTAAGAGATGCCGACCAATTTTGTTTTTGCGTTTTTTAGTGTATAATGTCATCTGATTAGGCGACCCAACCGCATATTAACGATAAGAGCAAAAATTCGTATGGACCGTTACAAAAGAATTCTATGAAAATAAGTTGACACACTTTCAATGTAACACTTGGGTTACAAAACAACAAAATAGACAAAAAAAACAAAAAACAAAAAATACCCGTCCCAATAAAAGACAAATCAAAATAAATGAAAACATAATAAATAGCTGGAAAAAAAAAGGAAAAGAAAAAAAATGTTGAGCTGTTTTTTATACTTTACGTCTTTATGACGACTTGCCTTGATAGAGAACGCAAAACAATCAATCAACTCCTACGCTCACTCACGCAGCGAATAAACAAACTGACTGACTGACTAACTATTTGGATAAAAATTAAAACTGCGCTCCATATATAATCTGCTGTCATATGATTATGTACGTATTGCAGATATTTTATAAAAATTTCCGGATTTCAATTCAATTTGTCGTTTGTTTTATTATACTTTAGACTGCCATAAAAGGCTGCACGCGTATATCAATGAATTAATTTTTCATTTGTTAGACAAATAAATTGTATTATTTTTTTATTTACTAAAATTATACACAAAGAAAAAAAATTAAGTTATATACGTTATTATAATAATGTAATTATATACTGAGAAAGCTTATAAAGAAAGTAGAAAACTGGCGGCGGGAAATGGCACCGGATCCCCTTTCTTAGTTTATACCGCTTATCAGCCTTTATTTATCAAATTTATTATATATTTATGTTTATGATCGTTGCCATTCAAAAAAGAAGTTTATAATTATTTCACGTACATACATAAAAATACAAATACAAATCATTATAAATCATGATCACGATAAAAACGAGGTAGGACAACTAAGTTCCTCACAACTAAGTTCCCAAGCGCAGCTAAGTTATTGCAAAAGCTTACAGTAAACACTTAAGTCTTGCGTTAAAAAGACTCTGATTCAGAGAAACCAGCTCAAGCCTTTTTTACACGATTTTGAAAAATTTCGAATACGGTTGAAAAGGTTGTACTTTCAAAATCGAAAGGGCGATTATTTCAGTTAAACATGATTTTCTACGATCTCTTTTTCATGAGTTTTTAAGCAGACAAAAATAGGATCAATTGCATATTTTATACCGGCATCAACGACTGATTTCGAACCACTTCCTGAATCACTTATTGAATTGGTTTAAGCTTGTCTGCCTGTCCGTCTGTCCGTATTCGACCTAGCGGTCGCAATTTTTTCGATATTTTAATGAAATGTGGTACATCGACGTGTTGCGACCACTTCTTCCAGCACTTCTCATATAACATCTTCCTTTGGAAAGTGTTTATATGTATAACTGTATTAAACTAATTAGTATAACAAGGTATTATAAAGTGTAATGTCTTTACATGATTACAGCTTACGTATACTTATTATCTTGTCTTTTCCTAACAAGAACTTCAATTAAAGCCAACAATTTATTTCTCTCAGTGACGACAAATTTTAATCCTGATTTAGATGAATTGCTTCAATGCTTGTAGTGCACTGCATATGGCGAAATGTTTTCTCTTCATTAATTGCAAACCATAAGTATTGTTCAACGCTACGAGTTCATCGATACTACCAATTCTCTCTTCAAAATCCTTAAGCTTTGATTGACAAATGTAATTAAGAAAGTTTCTTCCCCTCAACATTCCGTCTATATGTACGAATAATATAGTAGAAACCATTCGGGGCTTAACCGATTAACAATTGCCTCAGCGTTAAATATTGGTTGGCTTTCTTTCACAAAGCCACCGTCATCTACTAAACTCAAGGATTGCCGCATAGCCGAGTAGGTAAAAAAAAAGACTTTCTTGTAGATAGTTTTTGCTTAATTCATTTCCACGTTTCTTGAGACCTATGTACGCATTCCGTACTGAGCGTCTTCATCTTCATTCGTCTATCTGTTTCTCTTTCCTTTCCCTAGTTCGTCTTTGTCCCAGTAAGATATCCATTTATCTGTTCTTCTTGAGAGTAAATCAACTGCGCCTCCGCCTTTTCATCCGTCTGTAGACAAGAGTTGCGGCTACCAAATCGGTATCCCTGGGTCCAAAGACCAGTTCGGTCTGATAACCATACTTGATCATCTTAGTTGAGTGAGTAACGACTGGGCACGCACTCACTAGCGTACGGTTATACCATTACTTATCCTTTTCTCTCTTTCCCCAATCAGCATGTTACACGAACGGGGGTACCCTCAACAACAATCACAACCAACAAGCTCATCCGCTTGTACAAAAATTTCCAGCACGAGTACAAGATGGCAATTTGACGAGCTTAAGTAGCCCACCTCGTACATTCGGCTAATTTTATATCCTCTTGAAGTATAAGTGATGTGAAAAAAAAATTTGTGTTTATAAATACCGCCTAACACGTGTTTTATATTATCGTTAGGTTGGTCCTTAAAGTCTTATCTGTTTTATTCAAAACAAAATTAAATGCATGATGACACAAATAATGTCAACTAAGACAAATCGAATAATAAAATCATTGAAGAATAGCTTCGAAAAGACTTTTCATTATTCTCCCTCCTAGAGTTTGTGCTCTAAAAAACTCCTCACATTATTTGTACTGGGGAGAACTGCACTTCAGCGGATTCATAAAAAAGATACATTTTTGATCGTAGTATTCTGGAGCTTTTCGAGCCGTGCAGTATTGCCTGCCGTTCAGTTTGTTTCTCAATTTATATTTCAACTTCAAAAAGCATTCCAACGAACCGAGGCATAGCTCATGGGTTTTAAGATTAGTTATCCATTTCACAATCTAAGCAGATGTCGGTGAGAAAAACTAAAGGATATATATGTCAGTAAAAAACTTCCGAAAAATACTATATACGACCAATTGGTTAAGCAAAATTTGTATTAACACGATTTCTAACAACACGAAGCGGAAAGTATACAAAACAACAAAAGTGAAAGATAAACAACCCAAGCAACCGGAAGCCAAGTTATCTCACACTAATAATCTTCTTTAATCTAATAGTATTCAAGAAATTCTTCCAATAAAAGAAATCTAGTATGAGGCCATGAAGAAAATTGGTTTACTTCGTTTAAACTATTGAATGGTCCATGTCCCGGGTAAGAAAGGTAAATATCGACAGCAGCAGTAATCAGTAGAAGTATTTAAATGTTCTTTTAAGGGTCGCTCTGATGCATATGCATATGCAGTGCGATTTACTGTAGCTGTGAGCGTCAGCACAAAATTTCTAATGCTTGCAATGCGAAAGGCAGAGTGATAAAATTTGTTTTAACTTAAGCTTTACACTATAATAATGTTGTTATTATTATTACTATTTTTCTTTTTTGGCTGTTAATATGTGATTTCTTTTTTATCATTCTCTTTATTATAAAATGCAACCCACGAGTACGAGATGGCAACCGCAATCGTTTGTACTAAAATGCAAACATATACTTTTTATATAGTTATTCATTTGTTTTCTTTTTAAATATTGCAAATTCAGTTCATGACTTTCAATTTTTTGGCCTTCAATCAAAGAGCTTAAACAAGTAAGAAAGCTTTATCTGCCGTCTTATGGCGGATATTGGGCATCCACCACATTTACGTAATAAGTCTTTACCATCTGACAGTAAAAATCAATTAGAAGGACTAGCAATCACTACTTTTATGAGTACTTATAAATAAAAAAGGAACATTCAATACATACATATGTGCACGTATTGCATCACAATACGTTCCTGTGAACTTTATTCCAGTATTCATTTCATCCGATTCGTACTTTTATGGATTGTTATTTAGAATCAAGTAATTGTAGGGTCGCCAAATCAGTATTTTTTTTTACTTTTTTTATAAATTTTTAATAAGGATTAAAAGCTAAAAGAAGGTGGGGAGATAAATTCCTATTTAATTAGCAAAGACACGCATCAAGTCTTTTAACATAGGTCCGTAAATGCCACAAACGATTTTCGTTCAGCAGTATCTTACTTGCGAGATATAGTTGGGTTTGGAGGCGCACTCCATCTAAACTAACTAACTAAACGTAACACATCGCTGTGAAAGTGACAAATTTGTACGAAATGTCTTACCAAGAAAGCTAAACAAATTCAAATTCCGCTTTTCGGAATTATTTTTACAAAATGTGAAAACAGTCAAAGTTTAGACTCTAGTCGAACTAGAAAATTCCAACGATGTTCACACACATTACGTGCGTTCGCATTAAAATCCCTTTCGAGCAGGCTAAACATATTAAAATTCTGCTTTCCGGAATTATTTTCACCAAATTTTTGAAGTTTTGTATGTAAGCCTAACCCGACTATGGGAAAGTATTCAGATTAGAGACTCTAGCGCGGTCAAACTAGAAACTTTCGCCCATACCCACTTACATCACGTGAACACATACACGATGCACATGCCTTTTATATGAGCAAAAAATATTCTAATGTTTCTTTCGACAATTGTTTTTAATGAATTTTTGCAAAGCACGTGCGTTAACAAAGAAAAGCGAATTCAAACCCGTTTTTTTCTGTTAGCAACATAATGTTAATGAGCCACGTGTCGTTTTGCTAATGTGTAATTTCTGAAAATTAGGTAAACATAGTTCTGAAAAGCGGAATTAGCAATTGCTTAGCTTGTTTGAAAGGTATTTTCCTAAATAAATAAATCGGCGTAATTTTCGGTTTCGGCCGCACTTAAATCTCAAATTTAATCATTTTCCCATAGTCGGTGTATGTTTACTTAACGAATTTCAAAAAGTTGGTGAACACAAGTCCGAAAAGCGGAATTTGAAATTGGTTAGTTTGTTCGAAAGGTATTTTCGTATGAATTCATAAGGTATTGACAGAAATGTGTTATGTTTCCTACTTTGGACGGAATATATCTCCCCATGCAACCATCTTCCGATCGTAATTACTTAAGATAGCTTTGGTATGGCATTTACTGAGGTCTTTTAGGAGGGTTGGTAAGTATCTTTGCTAGTTAAATTTGAACTTACCTTCACACCTTCAAGTAAAAAAAAAACATGAATTTTTTTTAATTCAGATATCGGTTCGTGCTTCATTTATTTGAAACCGATTTCATTGTTTTCATAAGAAGTTCTAACAGTTTCTTTACGCTATAAAACTATGTATATATTGCTTTCCACAAACAGTCGGATGGTCGGCCCAAATATTATATAAAATATACACAAAATGTATGAAGTTTGATCTAAACCTTAATCGGAGGTGCACATTATTTGAGCTTACTTTCGGAATCACCAAATGTATCATGATCGTATATTCTTTCGATTATCAGGCTGGATACTTTCGAAACCGTTTAAAGCATGCAATACTTATTGCACCATGCCGTACAGTAAGCGAATGAAGAGAAATCTGCTTATATATAAATAATTTTGTTTCAGAAGATTTCTCATTATCAAGTATCTACAGGTGATTTCTAACGTGCGTTACGAGTTATTGTTTTTCCACATTTTCGCTTTGCTTTTACAATTGATTTCTGTTGATAAGTTAATGTTGAAATTATAGTCGTGCTGTACAAATATATATACGTACAGGAGTGTTCGGTATAAGTGAGCACTTATGCTATAATTTGTAATGACATGAAATTTTTTTATTTACCTATACATGTATGTACATCTAGCTCTCAAGTATCTATTAAGATTGCTGTCGATATTTTGTTAATAACAAAAATTAACAACAAAAAGATTGAAACAAATTTTAATGTTCGTTTTTTTTTTAGTTTTTACTTATTCACTTTTTTTTCTGTTTTTTTAAGATCGCCCACACACCCTCAGTTAACAAAAAAGCTTTGCAGCTTTTATAGAGTACTGTGATCGAGAAGTCGTAACTTCACTTAATCAGTGCGGATTTATCTACGCTTTTTTACTTATGTCGGTTTCGTCGTAACTGAGTTCTGTGCCATTTTTTATGATAATAACATGACATTACTTTACGGGATGCAGTTTGCCCCACGGACGGTTACCACTAAAAGAAACGCACGTGCTTTACCGTTATAAGAGTAAACGATATAGGACGAAACCACCTACGGACAGATCATAAGCCCTGGGCCATTTTGTACCCTACCCTATTTATTGTCTCCTCCGGCCCATCACTTATCATGGTCATTATAAGGTAATTAATCACGACAGATGTGAGATTGAAAAAAGATGGCAGTGTGGAAGCGCCAAGGAGAACCACAATAGTAGACAAAGCTCATTAATGGTCATTAAACTACTAACAAAATCCCCTACGGTTTAAATGTTTTTCAAATCAAAGAAAGCCATTTTGCCATTTTTTATTTTACGATTTTTATTTTTTATTATATTTTTATTTAACTGAGTCTTGCTTGTGAAAAATTGCTTTTCTTTGATTTATATAAAACTTATTTTAACTAACAGCTCGTCTTCTTATTAAAGGAAATCGTATTGTGTGGACTTCAAATAGAGACGGTTCCAGTTTTCAGGTGAAAGAATTCAACCGGGCAAGACGGGTTGAAGCCCTCCACTTAGCTGTGAGTTTACGCTGACCTTTCAAACCTTTTTAGAGTGAACGCTCACATGTCTAAGAACAAAGAGAATCCCCAGTTGTCCATATGCACGGGTGTATTCCGAAAAGCTTCCATCCCACAAAAGGAAACAGCTTTTTTAATTGAAGGCTTACTTACTATTCTACATAGGCTGC
Organism: Glossina austeni; assembly: GCA_000688735.1. NCBI lineage: Eukaryota > Metazoa > Arthropoda > Insecta > Diptera > Glossinidae > Glossina > Glossina austeni. Next base: position 595,032 of record KK502427.1, on the reverse strand, counting down.
TTGCAAGTCTGTGCACATTTGACGAGAGATCCTAGGCAGATCTTTGACCCGTATAAATAGTACTTGAACTCTTTCCCTGCAAAATAGTTAGTTATATATTGTGCAGATGAGGCCCTGTTGATTTGAAAAAAATCCGTATCCTCCGAGCACAACTTTTAGCTTAGGCAATAAAAAAGCGAGCGAGTAGGGTGGCCAATTCTATCCTTAATTTGTAAATTGTCGCTTCAGCAACCACTAAGATGTGGGTGGGCGCATTACCCTAGTAAAAACTGTTTCTTTTCTCTTTTGCAAAGCGGGACAGTTTTTAGCATGTGAGGCACTACTCCCGTAATAATAGTCCCTTGGTTACGATAATGGGTTAAGAGAAGTTCATGGCTATCCCAGAATAGAAGCACTTTCGCCTCCTTGTAGTTATTCTCTTTCGTAGTCCGCTTTTTTGTCTGTGTTTTTCTTTTCGGAGTTCATTGGTGTATCCAGGTTTTATTTACAACAATTAATCGCCAACAAACCTCTAATTTATTATGAAGTTTGCTTCTGATCACGTCTTTGAGCCGATGTGAGCAAACCTGGCATCCAAGTGTGCAGTTGACTTCTTCATGCCATAATCTTGATACAATACGTGATAAACACGTTCTTTGTATACGTTCAGAGCCTTCAGATTTTTTGAACTTCAGAGATGTTTTCTTCAATCATTGCCAATTAGGGCGTCCCGAACGTGCTACCCAAAATTTCGGCATGGCAATTCGTTAGCTCACTTTCAATCCGACTGGTACCAACAGTCACCTATAGGTGACGCTGCGGTTTTTTACCTGCATGTTACATACATACAGTGGTGTTGTGCTAATTTTTTTTTTACCGGAACGCGTATATATAATTATATAGAGAGCTCTGTGCGGTCTCATGTCCCAAATTTGACGACGGGGGGAGATTTCCCCCAATTTTCGCCCGTCGCCAGGATCGGCCCTGTATATAGCATAAAAAGGAAAGGAAACGAAAATCATTACGAAACCCATTTTGTGTATATGTATATATATATATATTTATTATTATTATGTTTATGTTTATTATTATTATTATTATAATGGTTTGTATAAAATATTCCAAATAAGATTATGTTCAGGATCTTGTGGTTGAATTTTCATTTTTAGCTCTGGAACGCGTTTCTGTCCAAAAAGTAAGTACCGGAACGACGTTCCGGAGCGTTCCAGCTCGACAACACCACTGCATACATATATGTGACAGATGTTTTCGAAACTTTTATTAAGGCATGTTTAAGCGTGTTGTGCATTGAACGAAACTGTTAAGTTCTAAAACAGTACAATGTATGAAAGCAAGGTTCGATGTAGAGCTGTTGATGAAGTGTACGATTACGTTAGCATCGAATGAAAAATTTTCTTTCCTCGCCTGCGAGTTCTGCAAAGCCAGCAGTGGATAACCGATTAGACTCTTTCTTGACAAAAGTTTTAAGATTTATTGTGAAAAATAACATGAATTTCATATTGAAAAATTGTATCTGCGTAACTTTTCTTTTGTCCTGTAGTCCATTTCGTCTCATTTAATTTGGCACAAATACGTGAAGTACGGCCTGTAATGTTTAGTTTCACGTACGCAAAATCTAGTCCAATTGACGTCATCTCATCAAAAAAAAAGTCTCGGGCTGTGGTGGACGTGTTTCCCAGGTGACCCGGATGGTAAATTTGTTAATTCATATATAGATGTAAATAATTGCCACTGATAACCCGATACTCACTCTTTTCTATTTTCACAAAAACACTCACTAATGTTGACTGATTGAAATGATTATGAGAAAGAACATATTGATCAGCAGAATTGAATTACTGCAAATGAGAGTGCCTTGACTTTTTGGAATAAACATTCCAATTAAAACATGTCTATAATAAAAAAAAAAAAGAATGGTGAAATAGGCAACAAATCAATTTTGGGAAGGCGTAAGAGTTGGAGGCCGCTGTTTTGTAATTATTTAAAATAGCGAAAATTCCGTTTTCGACGCATTACAGATGCGGTAGATGCCTTTTATAAAAGGTGTTTTTTAAAAAGGTATTCTCAACCAACGTGCATGCGGTTCCAACGTTTCTGCAAATTCTAACTCGACAGCTTTTTGCGGCTAGCCGAATGTTCACACCAGACATTTAACAGACGGACAGACGCAAATGTTTAAATCGTCTCAGAAAATGATGCTGACCAAGAATATAATCACTTTGTGGGGTATCTACAGTTTCCTTCTTGCAAACGTTTTAAAATTGCTATACTCCTTATGCCTCGGTGATGTAAAAAATGGGATGAGCACTAAAAACCAGGACTATCGGCCCTTTTTTTTAAAGGGAGATTAGACGCTTTGTTAGTTAACTAACTTATTTTAAATTTAGTTAAGTAATGTTGTTAATCCATAAATTTGCGCACAAATCAGTAATTCACTTAGAGAAAAAGCACTGTACATAACTATATAGGTTTTTTTTGTGCAGATTTATACATTGTACATTGAACTTTAATCGAAAAATGTGTACATATAAGCGTGTCATGTGCATTTCGTGACAGTTTCGCTTGACATGTATGGTGACAAAAAGTCTACAAGAGACAATATATGTGAGGTTATTGTACTGAAATTTTACGCACTGACTGTTATGTACGTACACATGTACACGTTTGAGCTATGAGGCAGAATATTCTATGTTGGAACTCATGCATACACATACATGTACCGAAATATTGTTTAATATTTATTGCATTTTCTTTATTGATATTTCGTACATTTCTTCTCAAATTGAATTCAAACAACTAAAAAATACATTTGCTTTTAAGGGAATTTTGACTATATACGATCATGAGAGCTTATTGTGCAATTATCAATGACCCAGGATGACCGTTCAGGACATTTCTCCTCTTCAATTTTTCAGCAGCTCTAATGAATTCTGCCGAGGATTGAATCAATCCTTGAATTTCTTCTTAAGAAAGCAATCGATAATCAAGAGTACGTGAGGTCTTTAGGTAGCCCTTCAAATACCTGGGAAGGGTTGTCAGAGATCTTGTAATAATAGAAACTGATGTACATGTGGTATAGAACGCCAATAAAGAGAGACAGCGAGAGAGAGAGGGTAAATTTTCTGTATTTCAAACAAAAATCGTTTCAGAAACGACAGCCCACGTATTCAGCATTTCAGATTTACCCAACCCCAATTTTTTTCTTGCTTTCAGTAATTTTAATCTTAGAGGTTGTCTACCTCTTTTGGCAATGAATATCGTGCTCGAATTCAAGGTTACAGCGTTATTATAAGCAACATCACTCAGACATCATTAATCGTATGTTTCTCACAAACAAACGTAAAATTGGTTTCATCAAGTTTTACGAGTTTTTGATATTGTGTCGCCTGACTATAAACTGCAAAAGATATCACAAATTATGTTAGCATATTAAAATAATAGATTATTAGGTGCTTGGATGTATTTTCACCAGCGATATCTGTTGCGAAAACGATAAAGTAGTCCGATGTGTCAATGTATACAACGGTCAAATTCGATGATTTTGACCTTCTGTGTGCTTTCTGCGGCGTATTGCGAAGGGTGATGGAAAGCGGATCTACCAAGACGATCCTAAGCGAAAAAAATCATGGGCTAGTTCAGGAGAGCCATCCACATCGACACCGAAGTGAAGTATTCGTGGACAAAGTATTGCGAGCTGCTAAAACCGAATACAACTGTTAGTACGGATGTCTAACGACGTCAATTGAACAAATTGAACTAGGTATTGTTGCAGAAAAGACCAAAGATGTAGAAAATGGTGGACAACGTTTTGATTAAAATATATTGCGACCTCTATTAGCTTAAAATTGTTATTAAAGCATTTCTTTGCTTCGGAATACTAAACTTAACCGAGCACTAATCTTATGGTTCAGTCGGCAGTGCTAGGAAACGACTATCGTAGAGTTAAATTAAAGGAATATATAGGCTAATCTGCAACTTTCGGCTTTAATTTGCATCAGCAAACAGTAGACAACCTTAGGGTATCAGATCGAATAAAAGTTCATTGAGGGAATAAACGGCTTACTATAAATTGAAAAAAATACTTACCTCAGTACATTTAAGAAGATGGTTTAGAGTAATCTCACCAGTGATCCCGAAGATACTAGTAGTTCACTAAAGCGTTGATTTCATGGACACCGTTAGCCGTAAGTCAACGGAAGCAGCAGTCTGGAAGACGTCTGCAGAAATTCATTCGATTAGCTTAGCTAAGATTTTCTCCTCATGCATAGCGGTTCCGTCTTTTCAAAAATAGAAAATAACATATCTTTTAAACCCTAAGAATCCTCCTTCAAAACCTCCTCGAGCTTGGTTCGGTTATCTGTTACATTTTTATAGCAAATCTCTCAAAAAAAAACCTCAACTCAACAACGTTGCCTGTGTCTGACTTCAACCTTCGACATTCTATCATCTTCTTTATGAATTTTAGAACTCCAACGGCCGACATGCGTAAAGATTGAAAGCGATGCTGGAAAACCAATTAAAAAAAAAAAACGATAGAGTTCGCTTTTCATCCATTAAAAGTAAAAACATAAAATTAAATCACAATTTTTTCTCCATTTCTCGTACTCTACATTACAATTCATTAAAATGGATATAAACATAATTTACATAAACAGTTAACTAAGGTGCATTAACGCAAGTTACAAACACATTCATACTCGCAGACGTGATGGTTTCCATTGCTTTCACAAGAAAAGTAATTTGCATAAACTACAATAATTCAAGGAAATAAATCGTAGATATAATGATGAGAACGGATGTAAATAACATTTTGGCATAACGTTGCCACGAATGCACATAAGTTATTACATAAAATGCTGGATACAGATCTTCTCTTTTAAGGATTTTTTTTTTAAATATGAGTAAAAACATTTACAATGGGACATGGTCCACCATGAAATACTCGACACAGCCGCGCTTAATATAGTTATTCATAAAACCACTTTTAACATATTATATGGGAAGTGGAAAAAAGAATGGTCCGGTCCGAACAATTTTCAATAAAACGTTCGCACTTGGGCCAAAACAAGCCGGCGTGCCAAATTTTATTAAAATACCTTGAAAATTCCGGCCTGTAGGTCGCATAAGAGGACAGACGAGGGCAGACGAACTGAATTGAGTGCTATGATAAAAAGTAGGTCAATGTCAATCGATCAGTCACTCAGGGTATGTCCCCTATTCGTGTAACATGGTGTCGGCCAACAAGGAGAAGAGAATGATATATAGAAAAGTGGCCGTAGCCCAATAGGTCTTTGTGTCCAATTTGAAAGTGTTACGCCTTTCCCGTGTGAACGCACACTTTACTCACAACCATAGCGTCGCGTTGTATACATTCGTATAAATTTAATATCCGCTGTATTGCGAGAGCGGTGTGGGGTATAAAAATTTCTAAACAATAAAAGTTGTATGATTTGATCAGGGGCTACTGTAGTTTAAAGTGCGACGGGTTTCGAAGCTGATCCAGAGCTGATCCAAATCCAGAGGGATATGCAAGTTCTTCTTTTTTTGTCATTTCCGGGCACTTTTCACACACGAAGTATACTTTTAAGGTCTAAAGTTATGTCTAAAAGTCTAAAATTTGAAACCCTAAACGACCTATTCACGAAGTTGCCCACGATCCTTAAAAAAGTAAAAAAAGGTAAAACTAGATACCGCGTGGGCAAAACGCTTCATACTTTTTAGAATATATAAAATACTTTCATTATATTCACAGATCTTACTCACACCTCATTAATCGGCTAACAACAAATACTTTCGAAGCAAGCATAAACTTTATAAATTTAATTTATGAATACTACCACCGTTCATTGCTTTATTTTTATTTAATACTTTGAGCAATTTCATTTTTTATTTTTTTATTGTTATTAATTATAATAAAAAAGTAATAAATAAAACTTATCGTTTTATTTTTTTTCCTTTTCTCTCTTTTCTTTCCTCCACTGCAGATTATTATTACGGATAATGAATAATGGTAATAAATAAAATTCTTATGCAGACGAAAAGTAATGAAACAAAAATTTTTACGTCGCTCAACCTTTGCACGCGCACATGCGGTAGTTGTTTTTGTTGTTTTGACCCCTAAAAAAACACCTGTTGTCGTCTCCCACAATGCAAGATCAATATAAAAAAAAGAATATAAAAACTATAAAATGATTTCCATTCCATGAGCAGAAAACTAAGGGCCATAAGATCATTGCAAATGATTGCATAAGACTGGCAATAGCAACAACAAAAAACGATACAATAATTAAATTATCACGAGCCAAATGAAAACCTTAATACTAATAGTATTAAAGCAAATACAACAATCACAAAGCACCGATAAGTAACTATATCCCACAGGTAGACTGTTGAACGAATATCGTTTTTTCGCTTAACGCTCAATCTAATGTTCTTTTCAAGTAGTGTGTAAAAAAGAGAAATAAAACAAGCAGGATAGAGACAGAAATAGCTGTGATATGTTTTAGTAGTCGGTTGTCTGAACGATTAATATATAGCAGCAGCAGCCAGGTTGTTATATGCATGTGTACGACAACGTCACTCGTTTTTTAAAGTTTATTAAACTGAGAATTGAAATCTAAAACGACAACGACGATGGTTTCTTTACGAAAAAATACAAAATACAGATCGACTGATATTTATTTGTTAACAGCATTTCATTTCAATACGATTGGTGCGCAGTGCAGCTCTAACCTCTACAGGCATAAGCATAAGTAAATAAGAAAAAGTAAACAAAGAGAATAACATTTTAGATATAGAGAGCGAAAGAGAACAAGATTAAAATTTGTTTTCATTTCTACGATACTCAAAAAAAACAAAAACAATGCAATGTTAATTGAATGTGAAACAAAGTTTAGCAACATTTTGCTTAAATTGCAAAACAGAACAACTTGCTCTTCAACAATAGAACGATCGATGCTTATTAAGGCGAGGAAAACACAAAAAAAGAGGTAGAAAGAATGAAAGGCAGAGCGCTTCGTATTCAATTCAGTTGAGAAAATATTAAAAATAAGTTTTAATAAACGCTAATCAATCAATTAAATTAATCAATAAAACTATAAATGCAACAACAAGAACGATTAATAACAAAAAAGTACATCAGACGGGTTTTAGTCGAAGACTACATAGCTTTTGTTATACGCAAGTAGGATATATAGATTTCCATTATTTTGTAACAGTGCCGAGTTCCTTACATTTAGTAAGCAATATTAATATTCCAGCAATTAAGAAAATAACAGTTGTTAACATATAATTTTCCGAAAAAAAACGTTCTCAGTAAATTAAAAATTTTTTGAAGTAGCAAATGGCAGCAATATTCGCTTAATTTTTAACTAACAAATAAAAACGCTGTAGTGGGGCACGCATGTATTAAATACCTCACATCATTTAGCTGAAGACAGTCACTCATATAATGACCTTTTAATATAAGTCGTCAGGGAAGTAGTTCGTTCCAAACCATTTTCAATAGCGTTCGTCCTTGGGCCAAAACATTCTACGACATTTCATCAAAGTATCTCAATAATTGTGACTTGTAGATCAGTAATTAATGTGGACAGACGTACAGAAACGCTTAAATCAAGTCAAAAGGTGATTTTGAGTCGATCGGTGCAATAAAAGATGCGTTTATCTCAAGCCCTTCGAAATGTTGCATACATGCGCACGAACTTAATATACTCTTGCGCCACAAAAGGTGTATGGTATAAAAGGGCTGAATAATAGAAAATAACGAAAACACATAAGCTAAACATTTTAGTTTTTTTTACGGATCCCAAAATATTTGGTACTATGTCTGCATAGATTTTTGTTGTTATACAAGAGGGATATACTTATTTCGTCAAGGCGTTTGCAACGCCTTGGAAAAAGGAAAAAATTCCAAAGACGCCATAAAGTGTGTACATTCTGAACCGATTTAAGCATCCCTGTCTGTCCGTCTGTGTAAAGCATGTTGAAAACATCCTCTCGGGCGCAAAAATGAAGCTTTGGTCAAATTTGGCAGAAATGTTGGAAGTTCTTGCACGCAGATTAGTATTGAAAACGGACCAAATAGGTCGGAGGGCACACCTAACATATAAAGTGAGAACACATCCGTTTTTCAGAAGAAATAAAAGAATGGTTTTTTGACCATTACTCATAAACAACAATAGACAAACCTATAAAAATTTCAACGTATGTTCTATGGGCGACGACGTGGTACTTACACAACAAGCTTCAAAAATACCATAAAGTGAGAAAGTTCTTGGCCAGTTTCAAATTCTGAATGCATCTAAGCATGTCCGTCTGTTCATCTGTCCATTTGCTCAACTGTGCCGTATTTGTGGTAAACATTCTCCTGTTTGCAGAAATGATGATATCGCCTACAAGTTTGCAAATGAATTTAAAAATCACCCAAACCTGTCGAAGGATACGCCTACAACGTCCGCATTCCTATACCACAAATACAACGAACACCTTTGCTTTCCGTGTTTTCCCTTGCACACACCATAAAAATTTCCACCTTCTTTTTGAAAATGGAAAAAGTGAGCCACGCCTACCCAGTCATATATAGTATGAAAATTTAGCTTTTTTGCTTTTTTTTAGTATTTTTTAGAGATAACGGTGGGGGTTTTCATTGAAATCTATTACGAAAAAGCTCTAAAGATTTGCACCGTTTAAGTCACCTGATGTAAAAAAGAAAAATATTTTAATATGGTTTCATATTTTTTAAGCATTTCAGAGATAAAATTAAAGAAAAAACATTTTTTAAACGATTTTTCCTAAACCCAAAGCACTACAACAAAAATTTTTTCACAAAATATCTTTAGAGAAATGCCACCTGCGGTGTTTCTGAAAGAAAAAAGTGAATCCACTAGATCGCCCGAAAATAACAACAACAATAAAAAAGCAATTTGTAATTTTAAATTTGTGCAATATCTTACTGCCCCCACCATCGCCGTTGCCATCACATCATCTGTAATCAATCGTATCGTAACAAATGCTTTTATAATTGTTGAAATTTAAACAAAAAAAAAAAAGAAAAGAATAAACAATGATAACAACAATTAGAAACTATCACTACAATATCAACAACCAAGTCAATATTTACAAACATACCGTACACACATACGTTAAATATTGTCCCATTGACCAGCAACAAACAACTACTTGAGAATTAATTTTCAGCCATATAATAAAAATTAAACAATAAAAAAAAATAAATCAAAATATCATTGAATTGCTGCTTTTGTTCTTCTCCTTCGTTTTTGTATGAGAAAATTCCGAACAAATGAATCATAGCCAGAATTCGTTAATTCAACTAAACTAAAACATACTTGCAACAGTATGTTCATACATGCTTGCATGCGGGCATCTATAACGAAATATTAGTGGGCTTCAACTATGTCAATGTGAAAGCACGAACATCTTAAAATAAAAAAAACCGAAATGTTAAGAAAAACATTTGGTTTTCACCTGATAACTAAATAGAAATCGCTGAGGTAAGTAAAACTTGCAACTTCATAAACTTCTTTAACAATTGTTTAAGCAATCAATATAAGCCTGCAGGTGCAAATTAGTTTATAGCGTACAAGATATATCTAAGCCATAGGATAATCAAATGCAGAGGGAACGCGGCCGTTAGCATGACTCCATTCTATTTAGCGTTTTTTATCAACCGTCCAGTCGATGCCCTCAACAGGCAAATGGGGTGGGCTAGTGTTGAGAAAGTATTAAAAGAGGAGTGGTGTTTGTGCACAATGGATATCAAAACGGGAACGTGTGACAGGAAGGCCAGGATCATGGCAAGTAGCTTGCTCGAGGTTAATGCGATTAAAGAAGGCGAAGCCGCGGTAGTCTAGCGTGCGGTATAGGAACCATTCCGGGATCAACACGTGAGAAAGATGAGAAAGCGAAGTAGTTTGTTGTTTTAAAGAGCTTGATTGGTCGTCTAATCTCTTTTATTTCTGGAGAACAGTTGGTATAACGGTACTTATGAGTACACATAAGCCGAGCTAACGTTCAAGGATCTCCGAGACGTTGGAGCAGGGAAGGATCTCCATGTTTGTGACGCAAGAGAACATGCATCGGAAGACTCTTGGAATTGGTTTTGGTAATTCTCTTTCTCTCAAATTCGCAATTATGGCCTAGATGTTTATGTTTGAAAACGAAGTTTAGTTCTTTTTTCTTTCCCAACTGTGTTGCCAGCTGTTGTTGCATAGCCGAGTTGGTAGGAGTCACGAGTACCGATCGGTCTTAGTTTGCGGCCACTCGGTATTTATTTTCTACAAAATCAAGCGCAGCTGAAGCTCTAGTGACATTTTGAAGTGACACTTGACATAGATATCTGCTACAGTCCCAGGAATTTCGAAAAAAAGTACTTCCGGGATTCGACATATACGCGCGAGTATTCAAATTAAAGAATATTGGTCTTAATTTTTGGTCACAACATTATATCATAAGCTAATCACTTAAGCCTTGACTATTTTACGTGACAAATATTTATATAAAGCGAAACGACTCTACCGCTTTATAGCGATAGACAGCCTATTGTACATGAAGCCAGGTAATCGCGTGCGTCATCAGATGCTTAAGCTTGCACAGCTAGTTACATAAAATATTCGTTTTAGCTCCGATTAATTTTCATTACATACGTTCCGGCGGTTTTTCTTTTAATTATCTGTACCAAACCATAATACTTTATGGCATATGCTATGACTTGGTAAAGGATCTTTAATTAAGAGTGATGTTTTGCAAATATTGAACAAAAAAAAAGTAGCTTAACGTAATCAAGCAAATTGTGTTTTATTTTGAAGATAAGACGTTGCAGTTATATTCTGAACAAATTATCCTTCGAATGTCCACCACAGCTTTGAAAACACTTTGTCAGTTAATCACTTTGCTCAGTTGCGTTATACATGCGACGATCTAAAGTTTATGGATTGTCAGCGTAGGCTTGGTGTTTAATGTAGTCCCAAAGAAAACAATCCATTGATGCTCAGAAACACGATCGCGGTGGCCAAGCCACAAATCCACAAGAGATGTCTCTTACTTCTTACCAAATCGGGCGTAGCATCGCCCGTTTGGGACGTTCAATATCTATGATCGCAAGTTCTGGCCACATAAACTCGTGTAACATGGGATAGTGGCAGCCGCCATCGCCTGTAACGGACATGGTGATTAACAATTAAAACTATTGTGTCCGTCGGTATGTTCAAAGCCGTGGTAGACATTGGAAGGATATTTATTTCAGAGCATAACTGGAATGTTTAAGCAAAATATTTCTCAACATTTTTGTTAAGCAAATTTTTTTTGGTTCTGACGTAGATCCCCTATTCACAACGTTCTGCTGCCTTCATTGCATGTTCTTTACCGCATTATCTTTCTTGCTACCAAAAAAAAAAAAAAAACCAGTATGAAAATTATTTTCGAGTATAGCAGAATCTTTTACAACCACCACCTCTGTCTTATAAACACAAAAAAGTAAAATAAAACGAAAAGCGGCAAAAATGAAATTTGAATAATCTGATTATTTTTACACCCTACACCACTTATTATGTAAACGCGGGTTAAGAATGTGTGGATGTATGCAATAGCCAGAAAGACTTGAGATGGACCCGCTCTTTATTGTGCCGATCGATTCAGTTTCTGTCCGGTCAGCTGTCCGTGTTCAAATTACAAACAACAATTTTTAAGATATTTTGATGAAATCTGACGTGTTTTGGTCCAAGGACGAACGCTGTTTCAGATCGGACGGATCCCATATAACGCCTTATTTTGAAAAGCCGTCTTATCAATAACTGCAGTGTGGTGTAGGGTATATGGTGATGGCCGTAGCCGATTGTAGTGTTTGTTTTTTTTAAATACGAGCGATCACTCTGACGGTAGAAGTGAGGAAAGAGAAAGAGATAGGAAATGGCTGCAGCCTAGTGGGTGTTCGCTCAACAGCTAAATGTTGCGCGTTTACAGGTTAAGCACTCAGTGTATGTGCGGCCAAGTATGCTCTGCTCAAATTTGAACTCGCGCACCTTGACGAGGCAGATGCGATTCTTATCTACTCAGCTGCTCATACGGATTAACCAAAAATGGTGCTTTGGTGTGAACGATTTTGTTGTAAAGGTGCTCTGAAGGATAATCCACAGCATATCTTCGAAAGTTTTTATTATCGTATCTACTATGGGTTATCGGAAGAGAGAAGTTGGGAGTATAGTTCCTCTCAGCTCATGTTGTACTGTAGCAGCGTCCTTTGACCATTTTGATCGCAATTCACCGACGGAAACTTCTCTCCGTTTTTGCCAAATTTCAAGCCAATTTCACATTCACGCACAAATATAGGCAGACGGATAGATATGGCTAGATTGAGGCAAATGTATGTATGTATTTTATATATTATAGGGTCCCTAAATCATTCCTTAGGGTATTGCAAACTTGTTCGCAATATGAACATACACCAACGTTGGATGGTAGGCAGGTATAAAAATGAATGTTAACTCTTTAGAATGGAATGTTTTTTTTTGTTTTTCTGTACTGTCGTTTAGTCAAGATGTCACCGCAAAAGGCTTAATCATTCTTAGTCAGCAAATATGTAACTTCCATAAGAACAGTGACTGTGACGAAGACGACGCTTTTGTTTTTTTGATGATCTTGATTTTTTATAAAATTGTCGTTTTTTGGCCTCTCCTGCTAAACCGATTTATTCCGTTCAAGGCAGCATTTGTTATTGTTTTATGGTTAAGAAAAAAAAAGAACAACAAAAATTGCCTTCAATAATTCAGTTGAAATCAATGCAAAAATTTAACAACGAAAATTGTTGCCGTTTTCCATGACAAACTGAACAAGTGAGCTGGGCGTACGAGGGAGACATGCAGAATGACAACTATGCAGATGGAATTGATGACAAAATGTAAATCTTTTCTTCGCTGTTTGAATTGAAATATGTAGACCTTTTCCGTATGTGCTCTTTTTGTTCCAAAGGTGAACACTACAGGTTTAAGAAGTTTATTACATCCATCACTAAAGAATGAGATAACAAATTAATCTCCCAAAAATCAATTATTATATCTAGAAACGAATATGGTGGTGTGTCATGTTTATGAAGAGGATATGCAGCCTACTACTAGTAAGCCTCACGTTTCAAAGTGACGCTTCAAAAAGCACAGTAGACTCGCTGACTTTTCATTTGCCTGGAATTACCACGGCTTGTACTAGTAGTGGAACTTGAAGATTGATACAAATATCTGCCTTCAATAAAGATATTTTCTAAAATATATGACCGTGTGACGGTTGGTTTGCGATATGCAGATAGAGTGTAAAAGATTCTGCGGATTATCATCAGAAATTTACACCTGAAGCTAATATTTCACTCACCAATAGATTATAATCTGCGAGACATTCCGCACTTCACCTGAGTGGCGATTTTTTAATATTATACGCGTAAAATGGAATAAAAATTACACGTTGATTTTCAGCAGAAGTGAAACGAGAACACAAACGCATTTCTATTTATAAAAGTTCGCCTTTCTAGAAGTGATATATATTCAGTGAAGTTTGGACTACGTTACTCTGGTAACGACGTCTGAACACGCGATGCTAGTCTTTCTAAATTTGGCAGTTGTTCAATGAAATTTGGAATATGTTACAACGATGCCGAAACAAACACTCGTCGTCTTTCTCGACTTGACAGAGAAATTACGAATGTTTGACTTTGGAGAACGAGGTTTAAACTACCATAAAACAATCCTGTGGATTATATCGATAAAAATGTACAGACTCGTCTACAAAATATTTTTATCGCTATTTTCATAAAGCAATCCAAGTGAGCTATGAAATCCTTGGAAGAGATTTTCCTCATTAACGTTTCTTAACTGAGGAAGTATCATCGCAACTCGCAATATTTATGGTAAACGGATTTTATTCACATTATGGCTTGAAACATACAAGGGTGACCTTCGTTTACTCAAAAAAGGCAAGCAGTAACCGTCCATGCTGATTATGCGACATGGTCTTAAAAGTAATAAAGATTTTCTGAGAATTATCGCGATTAAAATTTACAATCGCAGCCTCTTTACTTAAGCAGACACAACAACTAAGATCCTAAATCCTAATTAGGTTACATAAGCCTTGAATTTTAAGTCCTTAAAATAGTGTACTTTAATTGCACCTGAAGTGTACAGAGAATTCGACGAAGATGATATTTTTATTACCTTTAATGCCTTTTTTTTTTGTCTTCATTCTGTTGCAAACATTTGTTGGCGCCATTAACATTATTATCTCATTTTTTTTTCTTTATTGTACTTTAGGGATTACCACACACTGATCTTTTTCCTCGTATCTATCCTTTCTTCGCATGTCCCTTTCAAACAACTGCTCGGCGTCTGCGAAGTTAATGGCTTCTTTTCGTTTCATTCGAAATTCGCTTCTTGTTTTTCTTCAGACACAAATTGTTAATTGACCGTTGAAAGAAAGAAGCAACAGAGTCAGAGACAAACGGCGGGAAAGAGTGAACGGGGATGTTAAGAGACACATAATAGTCATGATTTCATGGTTTATGCACGGTCACCAGTTCAAACGATTGACGCGCCTGTCAACGGATTAGTAGCGGAGCAAACATGTTGTAAATTTAATCAATTAACCATAAACAAGAAATAACTTTAAACCTTCGACGACTGTGTGCAAGCGCACAAGTTTCAATAGCATCCTGTAAAGATCACCGTCCAGAGAACAGCAACAAGTGAATATCGTGCTGAATTTTGTTCTTTTTTTTTTGCAAACAATCAAAATGATTTTTGAAATCATGTTTTCAAGTAATAAGTGAATGAATAAATAAGAAAATCCGGCAGCTTAAACCGCTGTTTACAAAATGCTGGTGTTTATTAATATGTTTATTAGCCAAACGATATCAACAAAACTTTAACAACCAACATAACCAGCAGTAGCAATAGCAGCATCAACAACAACAATTTAAATGCGGTAGTTGTTCATTGAGTCAGTTATTGAAATTCCAAGAAATCCATTTGTGCACAGGTTATATCTCTTAATCTATATAAACACGTACGTGTGTCTGTCCCCAAACAGTTTTACGTTAGTATGCAACAAAACGCCGACATACACACACACTCACTCATTCCCTAACAAAACAATTCACTAGCCAGCCACGGTTTATCGCGTTTTATTTAAATGCTTGTGGTTCAAGTCTGGCACTATCTCAGTATATTGTTGTTATAGTCGCACATAACGACAACAGCAACAACAAAAAGAAATATATACAAAAAACACTGGCTTTTCATATTGTACGCTAAAGATATAAAAGACAAAAAGTTGATAAATAAATAATATAACGACAACAGCAACAACAAAAAAAAATATATACAAAAAAAAAAAAAAAAAAAATTCACATTAAAACATACAATCAATGAAACACAACATAACGCGATGTTGCATGTTCGAAGGAGAAACAAGTGTGAGATACTTTTTTACTTGAATTTTGTTTTTTTTTTTTTTTTCATATTTAATTGACCAAAGGAGCCGCTTAATTAACCAAATGGCTGCAATCACAGACCGCTGGACAAATGCGAATATTATCAGATTTTCTTAATAACGATAACAATATTTATGTAATATATATGAATGGAAATATATTCGTAATATATATATGTATATATATGTGTGTGTGTGTGTGTACCAGTTCATAGATGGATGGCTAATCGATATATGAACGATTAATTGAAAAATTAGGTTAATAATTCATTATATTCATTAGGCACACAAACAAACACACTAATATACACACACTACGATGCAACATTCCTTGAACGATCGCTTGTAGATTTCTCTCTTTACCAATAATTGCTTAGCGATTGCATAAATTGATGCCATTAAGAGCTGGGTTTACTATTAAGTTGTAACAACTGGTTCATATGATTGCTTTCATTAATCAATTTTTATGTTCCATTAATTTCTACAGCCACAGAGTAGAATTGAACCGCACACGAAGACAATCTTCACATATTCGTAGGTTTGAGTTTCCCTCAACGGCTTATATAAAAACAATTTAAGTACTACTATTACTACTAACTGGAAGGGAGATAATCGAATAGAAAGCTTCTTAGTCGTTTTGCAAAGTTTTGACTTACGTCTTTTTCAATTTGATTTAAGTTGGACGGTGGGCAACAATATTTTATAAAGCGACCCTGAGAAACCTGGAACGTACTGAGTCGCAATTAAATTTGTCGAAACTAAGTTTTTTGGCTCTGCTCATTCCCTAGGCTTCCACAGCGATAAAAGAAATATTAAAGTTTGATTTATGTTCTACGAGATAATCCTTAACCAGTTAATTACGTCGGCTTCTTGACCAATATACTGTTATACTCGTCAAACATACAATATGTGTAATGTAAAATTAGATTTTAATGAAACGACTTGACAAAATGACATAAGTATTTTCTAAAGCACCTTATTGTGGAAAATACATATTCATAATCACAGAATTTTATAACAAAGTCCGTTAAGGACGGACGGATGGATAACAACATATATGTCTGTCATAAACCGGTATATGGTCAAATGAGTAGAGAATACATATATGACCGTAAAAGTAAAGCTCAATACGGACTTCGTCAATTAGGGGATTATTGGATCGGTTGTTCTCGTAGTCCTACTCAGTTTCAGAGCAACGAATTATTATTTATTGCCTTTAACCCTTTCGTTTAAGTTCGTTCATGGGCTGTTGTCGCACAGATCTTATCCTAAGCGCAAGGATTGACAGTAAGATAAGAGCATGAAACATTAGGTGCTGCAATTAGGCAGTTCATGAAATAGAAAAGAAAGAAAAAATGTTGCTAATTACAGGGATAGAGAGAAATGTGGTTATGAAATTAAAAAAATGGGAAGATGTGAGAGGATAGGCGGAAGGATAAGGAGGCAGAATGCCTAGTACAGAGGTTGTTCTTTTATACATTGCTGTCCACAATATACGAGATGTGTTCAAAAAAATAGGTGACTTTTTATTTTTGTCGAGAAATGTTTATTTATTCAATATCTATCTTGTCCCCTTCAAAGTAATTCCCCTGTAATATGATGCATTTGTTTTCCAATTCGCAAAGCATTTGTGATATGCGCTTTTTGGTATGGCCTTCAATTCTTTCAGCGATACGGTCCTTATCTCCTTAATCATGGTAAAACTCCGACCTTTCATAGGTCATTTCAGTTTGGGAACAAGAAAAAGTCGTAGGGAGGCAGGTTCGGTGAATGCGGTGGCTGAGGCATAATAACGGCATTCTTTTTGGCCAAAAAATTACGAGCAAGCAAAATCAAAATTTAACAATTTCGGAACAAACTTCGCTGTCACCCATTTCGTCACAAAACCGTTCGAAAAACTTGCATGGCATAAGTCAACCGATATGTCGACATTCTCAGCAACGTTTCCAATAGCGATTCGACAATTCTCCTTAACGATTTGCTTCACTGCTTTAACCTTTTTATCAGTCGTCGACGTGGTGGGGCCTCTGAAGCGGTCATCGTCATTTACATGTCGGCCTTCTGCGACAAGCTTTTACCGCTTAAAAACATTTTGTTTTGCTGAAAATAGATCCGACAAATGTCACAGTTTACACACACATTTTAAGTGAGCTGGAGCACGTTATTTTATTTTTTAAAGAAAATACATATTATTCGGTCCATTTTGTCTGATAATAAGAAATCGACCAGCACAGCAAAACAGGTCCAACCTTCATATCTGTCAAAAAAGAAACTAACAATACAAAATGTTTGATAATGTCAACATATGTTGGGAACATGTGTACCAACAAAACCAAAAAAAAAGAAGAAAACTGAAAATCGAGTGTGCGTAGCCCACGAAAGCTGAAAAGTAGTACTTTTTTTGAACATACCTCGTACATTCAGCGGAATTAAGTAATACTGTTAGGATTGAAGGCTTAAATTGCGACATTACAGAGAAGACCGTCGATCAAAAGCATTTTCTTTTCTTTACAATATTGTTAGGCTTAAGGTACTAACCAGCTAACTTAACTCTAAGGCATGCACTGTGACATTATGGCGACGAATATCAATCAGAAGCAAACAGGCGTAAGATATTAACAGATGAGATGATATGAACGTAAATCTAGGTAACTATGTACATAACTACTTATTAAATATGATCTACAGCATTGAGATTCAACTTAGCGGTCGCGAATCTCGCGAATCCCGCCTACGCGGTAGTTAGAAGAAGAAGGTCTAATATGGAGTGGCGTTGTCTCATCCCAATAACTGTAATAGTTTCAGAATTCGTTATATGATTGTCAAGTTTTCTCCCAATCGTTTTGATCGCAAGTATAATAAAAATTTTTCTTTTATTATTAGAAGTAATACCAAAGCAACTTTGTGTAATGACCATCTGGTAGTCTGGCACAATGATTTGATTGAAAATCTGTTTTTTTTTCCCTTTTTCTTTATACAATTTTGAGGTCAATAGAGCAACAGAGCAAATGATTGACATTCGTTTGCACTCAAGCCAATTGAAGAGAGACAGCACAGCACAGTCAACATTACGATAGCAAACCATCTGTTTTGAGAATCAAACGATATTTATATGCGTCTGGGTATATGAACGAACTGACGACTAAATTAAACAACAGATGTAAACAAATCGTTGGGGATATTGTTAAAAGATTTACGAAAATTTGATTTAAAAAAAAAAAAGTTTGTTATTTATTTTTCTTTTTTTTTTAAATGTGTTTCTCTGAAAAACTACCTGTTTTGCAATTAAGAAAATCAGAAAGCACACGGCTATGCAAGCAAGCGATAAAGCATTAACAAAAATTTTGCAGAATAAATGCACAAATTTACAAACGCTGTTACATATGAATACATTGTTTGTTTATTTAGACAACATAACCAACAGCTAACACAACAAAAACAAAGGAATAAACTTTTAAACTGATATGCGCGTTCATTTACAAGGAAAGACGGGCAGACAGGAAGGTTGCCTTGTAAATTTCTGTCGAAATTAAAAATGTAGAAAAAAGTCTTCACTTTTTAGAAAGCAAGAGTACAAATTAGAAATTTTTCAGAACATAATACAATTGCAAGAATATTTCATGTACAACCATTAAGAAAATTATGTTCGGTTGCGACCGAATCTCTTATACTCATCACCGTTTGCAAGATTGAAAAAAGGGAAAAATATAAATTTGCATACCGCACAATATTAGGCGGGCGTGGATGATTTTTGATATTGTTCTAGAATAAATTTGTGAAAATTTTTGCCGTGTATCTGCTGTAATTTACGAGTAACGCGCAAAAGACGCGCAAAGCAAAGGCATTTCAATTTTGCTTGCGGTGTTCTTTGACCTGTTCGGGCCATTTTCAAACCTTTTTGTGAATTTTTAGGCGATATCTTTTTTTTGCTACCGGGAGAGTATGTACAAGAGATACTACACATTTAGGTGCTTAGGTGCATTCCGAATTAGAAATTGGCCAACGGTTTGTGTACTATATCGCATTTTTGAAGCTTGCTTCTCTGACTTGTAAAGGCATCGGAAAAAATGAAATTTTATTTCATTGGAACAGTCGATAGGCGGGCCCATATTTTTTCTATTATTATACAGGTACTACAGCGTCGCCCATAGAATATGCATACATTTTCTTGTACTTTTGCCAGCTGTAGTTTATGAGCATCGAGCAGAAAACCAATTTTTTATTTCTTTTGAAAAACAGAAGTGTTCCCAGTTTACGTGAGGCTGTGGGCACGTCCTTTGACCGGTTTGGCCTATTTTCAATATGCAAGAATCACCAATGTTTCCGCCGAACTTGAAGTCGACGGCTTCATTTTTGCGGTGACAGTTTACAACAGGCACTACATAGACGGGCATGCTTAAATTGATTTAGAATTTGATGCTGAAGAAAAATAAATATATACTTTGTGTAGTCTCCGATGCTTCCTTCTTCTGGACCTTGTAAACATCTTGACGTGTATGACCCCCTTCCTTCGGTGATGTATATAAAAACGAAATCACAATGCGCTATAATAAACAATGAGCGTGAGCGTTCATGTTGTTGTCATTTTTGTATTGCTAACGTAGGACAATCCGCGGAAGACATGGAAAAGTTTGTATCGTTCTGCTTGTAGTAGTTTTCGAGTAACGAATAAAAAGTCCATTTATTTTGCTGGATATTTTTGGACGTTTACTTCAACCGATAGGTCCCATTCTCAATACCATCCTGCTTTTAATGTTTCTGCCTAATTTGAAGCTAAACGTGGTGATAACCCTAGCGAACGTCTGCGTTTCAGATGTTCGGAAGTAACTTCACGGAAGCGAGAATATATATAAAGATTGTCGGTGTCTTTTCGACACACTGTCATCTCAGTTTCTAATCTATTCTAATCTATTCTATCTGAGCAGATCAGAACTAATTTTTTTAACTTCGAATTCTAATCGGTCAAGAGACGTATTGTACCGTAATATTTGCGGTTGTGGTAATGCAACAACCAAAGAGGAATTGAAACGAAATGTGTTTAAGAAAGACGTCGGCACTTATAGTGTTAAACGGGGTAGTAGGTAATTTAGATTCGCTGTAAAACGAACACATTTGTTTACTGTACTTTCTCCTGATGTTAATCTTCATACCACACACATAATCTTTTTTATCAAGCACTTTTAAATAATGGATCCCAAGTGCAGTCTAGCAATCATTCAATTCGCTCTTCTTTCTTTAAGTGCTTATACGCTTCAATAACATTGTTGAACTTGATTTGTTTAATAAGTGTTTGCTTTCCTTTCAAGAGAGTTTACACAGATCTGTATTAGATTTCTATGCTATTTTGAACGCGTGTATATGTATTGGTGAGCAAATATTCTCGTAAAGTGTGCTTGCTATAAATAAAGTGTATTTGTTTAGCTTTCTAGTAATTTATTTACTATTCAATTAAACAAAATTGCATATAGATGCAAAGAGAATGATTAAAGTATATGACAGCAACCCAATGTATAAAAGACATTATTTGTCCGTTCGTTACTAGGGTCTCTTGATGAAAATATCAATCAGAGCCCAACATCTTTCTTGTGATTATGGAACAGCAATTGGAATAGATTTTACATATATATGTTCAGAGTACTCTAAAAACATCAAATAACAGTCCATTTAAACTGCTGGGGTGTGGCAAGAAACGGTTGCGTCATATCAGTGTGATGAATCGTAACAAACGGGTTAAGGATTTATATGGATTTTGAAATTTCAATAAAAATGCTTTATCCCTATCCCTAACACCGAAAGATGAGGGCTGTATTCATTTTGTCAAAACGTTTCCAACGGCCAGAACGAAGCATCAGAGACCACACAAAATATGTATGTTCTTAATCAGCATCAAATTGTAAATCGATTTAAGGACGTGCGTCTTTCCGTCCGCCCGTCTGAGTAACGTGTGTTTTAAATATTCTCCTGGCCGCAAAAATCAACCTATCGACTTCGAATTTCGCAGAAACAGTGGAAACAGTTCTTGCGCGCAGGTTGGTATTGAAAATAGGCCAAATCGGACGAAGGACACGCCCACAGCCCGACGTAAACTGGGGACACTTCTGTTTTTCGAAAGGATTAAAAAATTGGTTTCCTGCTCATTACTCATAAACTACAGCAGGCAAAAGCAGCTGGGCGCTGAGGTAACTGAGAGCGACTCTCTTTTTCAAAAACAATAAAAAATTGGGCTTTTTGGCAAATAAACGTACAAAAATCTGCCCACATATTCTATGGGCGGTGCTGTATTTGCTGCATTTGTGCACAAAAATGGAAAAAATTGATCACGCCCACCCAATATTATAGTATATCAAAATTCAATTCTTTTTTCAATACCTTTATAACACACAGAAGCAAGCTTCAAAAAACCCATAAAGTATACTAATTCTTGGGCAATTTCAAATCTTGAATGCACTTAAAAATGTCCGTTTGTTCATCTGTCCACCTGTGGGTTTGCGCAACTTTGCAGTATTTCTGATAAAGATTCTCCCGTTAGCGAAAATGAAGATATCGCCCATAAATTTGCAAAAGAATTTGGAATTAACCTAAACTTTTCAAAGGTCACGCCTACAACGCCCACATGCTTGTACAACGGACACTTTTATTTTGAAAATAGTAGAAATCAACTGCACCCACTTGAGTATGAAAATTTATTTCTTCTACTTATTTTGTCTTTTTTCATGGGAAACGGTGATGGGTATAAAACATTTGGTCCCGACAGAATTTAATTTTCTTACTTGTTAACTTTTTTTTTTTTAACTGATAGTGACGTATACAAAATATTTGTCCAAGGTTTCATGTTCTGATCGAAATGACATTCTAAGGGAAGGGGTCTTTGCAAATTCTTGCTATTTACTTCAAAACCTTTTCTTTTTTTCTCTGAACCATTTTTTTTTTTAAGCCAGTGACCTTGATTTGGTAGAAATGAATGCACCGATTTCATTGAAATTTTGCAACTTATCTTCTGGACAGGAATGCCTAATCTTTGCCGCAATTTCCCTTTTTTGTTCTCTTTTTTTTCTTGATGACAACTTATTTTACAAGGCGTGGACTAATAGGGGAACCCACAAGCAGTCGGTTATTTTGAAACGTAATCTAAACTTTATAGTAAATTCAAGTTTTTATTTCTTAATTACCTTGCTATTAACCATCATTATCAAGCACAGTTCGCCATCTTTTCTGCATCTCTTACAGGAGCAAAATATGGCTCTTCCTTAACAAGCTAGGTTTAGGGGTTGAATTGCGGTTTGTTTTGCAGAATGGAATGTTTTATGTTATCATAAAGAATCCATTCTTTATCACCGGTAACGATTCTGTTAAGAAATAGATGTGTACGAAATCTGGATAGCAATGAAGTGTAAATTAATCAACGAATATTGATGTATTTATTGACGTATTTCAGATAATGCGTTGTGCACATTTCTTGCCCGTAGGCTCTTTTAATTTCGCGCAGGCAGTTTTGCATAGTCGATCATGCGAACCATAGCTTCTCGATAATTCTTGTCTACTTAATTTTGGATCAGTTTCCGCACTAGAGATTTTACGGTGTCATTATCAAATTCAACTGATCATCTCGAAGCTTGTTAGAGAGACCGTAACCATTAACAGCAATTCCTCTGAAACAATGTTCACACTTTCATAACATTCACAAACATCACTCCGAATGAAAATGGACAATTATGCAATGACGCTTATAATCTTCGGAAGGCAGGGACGTCGCCGTTATAAACAAACATTCAATCTTTTAGAATATGCTCTATACAGGCTGCTTTCCCGAAAACTGTATGCTTCCTCTGCAATGGTCGGTACAGAAATGCAAAACAATTTCCTTGCAAGGAATTGATTGTCTATCTATCTTCAATAGATGTCATCGGAAATTGTACTTCTAAATGCAATATTATCAAAACTTTTTGGATCTGCAAAAGCCACACCGCAATTTCCCAATGCTCAAAAGGTTTTAAATGAAAATTTTATTAGATAAAATATAGTTTAAATGTTGGAAAAACTTTGAAGCAAATAGGTTTTGATTCTATTAAAATAAAAATATGTATAAAAATATGTTTTTCTTACACACACACACACAAAGACTTCATTAGCATTTTGAAATTTATCGTAACGGGTAGAATTAATTTTCAAAACAAAAAAATAAGGGCTTAAGCCGAATTCTGGCTTTCTTGCCATCTTGAGCCAATCGTACGGATTTTCATTAATTCTTTTTAATATCATCAACTACTTATGAAGGGATTAGTATACGTGTGGCACGGCGATGGTTAGAAAGGAGTGAGTACAAAGAGACTGGGACAGAGAGCAGGGTGTTATGCCTTTTCCGAGCACTCACTAAAACACCTACGGCCAAGTTGGGTGTCAAGATTGTACGGAGAGATTTCAATTCGCGAGTTGCGACTCTTATCTGCTCGAACATGCAGCAGTTCAAAGAGTTTAATCACGAAATGTTTGGATGGATTGGAGGGTATATGAAAGTAACGACAAATCTAAGCAAAGTATTGTTTGATGGACGTAAGCACTTTAGAATCAAGCAACGGATGAAGCGTTATAACAGCCAGCGTAAGAATAACGGCACATACTACGAAAGAAGCGCAACAGAGAACATACGGAAAGGATATAAGAATTTAGCGACAAAAGTACGAAGAGATATCTGCACCGAATGAAGAAAGCACAGAAGAATATAAACACCGCAAGAAAATATGGACGTAATATTTATATGATGAAAAGATGTAGGATATAAGGACGTAAGATCATATAGAAAATGTACACAAGATCGTAGGGACTTGTTAACATAGATACATCTTGAAGGCGGGAAACATGTTGGCGAAAAAATGAGTGGAGATAGATGTACTTTGAAGCCGGAAAAACTGTGTTAAAGCCCGTTAAATAAAGGTGTATTACGGTTCCTAGCAGTTTATGTACAAAAGAATGGATGAAAAGACAAAGAGGTAGGCGAATACATACTTGAGTAGGGACACAAAAATAGTTGAAGAAGGGGGAGGAACGAAGGGTAAACGTAGGTAAAGATAAGCTTTCTCGATATAGGATGAATTGCGAATTTTACATACTGTGACAACTCGTTGGGTATGCGAACAAAAGTGCTTCTTCTTCTTCTCTATTTACTATATGAAACTTTCGTCGTCAAAATAACATTTTTATAAAACCTAATGCATCGAGCAATGCAAGTCAACTTAACAACGATGGCTTTGTTGTGTTATGTTGTAGTTAAATGGCTGGTTAGGTTGTATTTTTTTTTTATTTTTATTTTTATTTCTTTTTTTATTTTTAATGATTGTGAAAAAGGGTCGTTTTTTCTTCTGTTTTGTTTCGCTTTTTCGCGTGTTAATCGTTTGTTAAGTAAATATTCAGACTTTTATGTTGTGTTTGTGTCATTTTGAACGTTAATTTCCTTTGGCTCGTTATGACTTCAATGTCCCTCTTTCTTCGCTAAATATCGGGGATAAATAATGCAGCGCAACAAGACGCCAAGCAGTGAATACTACTATCAGTCAGTCAGTCGAACAGCAATCCATTCGTAAGGTTGCACAAAACGCCAAACAGTGGTATGTATCCTTTGTGTGTCCTTTGTGAAACTATTAAGGTCGAGTGCCAACTGCTATGCTTGACTGGTCCATATGTATTTCGTGTACAAGAGTTCAGGCATACCTAACTATATTCATATATATATAGTGAGTTATAATAGTCGTTAAAAGAGAAAACACAACAATACAAATTAGCTTAAAATAAACAACTTGAAACAACTTCTGATATTTAATGAGATTTATATATGTATACAGAAAGACACATATACATTACATATACATACATGCATATTGGGTTTTTGTCTACAAGTTCTTTGTTTTTTTTTTCGTTACGGCTAAGAAAAAAAATCACAACTTCTCAAGTAAGAATTATATTCATACACAAAATATAAAACAAACTATTTATTATTATATAGTGGACCGTCAGCACACACTCGCTTATAAACAGAGACTCACAACGATTTCCATACGCATATGAATTAAAAATTATTAATAATTTATAAGATATTCCTATTGCGTGTGTGTGATTGTTGCCATTCTGTTCCTCTTACTATTGATGATAAAGCTTTTGTATGATTTTAACACAGTTTAAATAATATTTATGCTACGGGTTAAAAGTTTTGACATTCATACTCACTTAGTGGAAAATATTTGAGTGAATATTTTAAAAAAAATTTTTATTTTAATATCACACATTTGGCTACGAAACCATAAACGTACACCTTCCGACGGAAGCAAAACTGCATACACTTAGGCTTACAATAATGTAGACAATAAATAAATATCTTATAATTGCTTTACAACAGTCCATCTTCGATATCATAAACGTTATTCACACACAGACCACACTTGGTTAGAAAGTAGAGCATCTTTTCTTCCTTTTAAAACCTTCATTACAGAGAAAAATTTCGCTGCGATTTTTTATTAAAATTCAAATAAATTTTCTTTATATTTTAAATGAACTTTAATGAGCCAACTATATGGTATTTTCATCGGCATCCTTTTGCCATTCTTTTGGATAATACTATCACATTTTGATATTTTTCGGCAAAGGATTGAATAGGCATCTTCTGAAGTCCGCTTCACGTCATTGAGAGAGTTCTCCAAAGGACCAAGCTAATGACGATAAAGCGGGACACGACCTGAGCTATACGGTAAATGTACTGTGCCCAAAGCTTCACAACCAATCTTTTCCACTTCTTGCTGAGTTATCAGAGATTTACGCAGCTTGGCGTTGTCGTGATGCAAGAGAACTTTTGCTATTCATTAATACTGAACACTTTATCCAATTGCTGGCTTTGCTTTAATCACTTTACTTGTATGGGACAACCAGTGGAATGAATGCTCTAGCCAGATTGGAGATGGTAATCATTGGTGGCAGTTTTATCCACCTTGTAGCACGATTTTTTTGGCGCATTTCTGTCGCATGTAACTCACTTCTCAGGATCCGTTTTCTGTTTCTTTAAAGATGATTTGGTTTCATTAGCAGCCATTCGCAGGTGGATAACAAATCCGTTAAATGTTTCAATGTTAATTCATATGATACCTGAGTATCCTCTTCCCCTTTTTATATGTATTTTTACACAAATTCGTCAAAATTGGATTTCAGTCCAAGTTTTAATCTGCGCGGGATCAAATGAGAGGGTTCCAAAAAAATCGAAGTAAGTAGTAATCGGACGAGCCATACGATCGGACTTATATGATTAGAGCATCAGCCAATCTCTATCAATTTTTGACTGACGTTGTGTTCGTGGAACGTTGAGCGTGGAATCAACAGCCTGCTCATCATACACAATTCGTACCAAATGCAAAGTCTTATCAACGTTGAATCAACCAACAAAGGTTGAAAATCTTTCCTTGGTTAACGTTTAATTCCTCCTTAAATTCTTCGACACGAGCACGGCGTTTTGAACATGGAATTTTTCGCAGCGAAAAAGGGGCAAAACCACTTACGTGCGGCTATGCGGCACCGGCGGCACTATTACACCGCGACATTTCTTACAAGCCTAGAACTAGGCAATTACCATCGATTAAACTAATAAATTTTAAACATTTTTTTTTTGTTTGTTAATGAATTGTCGTCACTGCGTGTGTGTAAACTTTGCAATTTTAACTCTCAATTTAATTGTTGGAGAATCAATGCGAAAAGAAAATAGGGAGAAATAAACAAGAAAGATTATGGAGAACTAATCTATCTTTCCATTTATTTTATTTCACTTACTTGCACATACAAGTCAACCAAAATAAATTAACAGAAGAAAAACAAAAAGAAGAAAAAGTAGAAAGATATAGTATATGAAGAAAGAGAGAAGAAAGCAAAGAAAAAAAAAAAAACGGCATTGTCTCGACCCCTAATAAGTGGTTGTGTGTTGGTTATGATCGAAACTAACGTCCGTTTTATGTTATTTTCCTAATGTAACCTAACTGAATCGTGAGACGAAGATTGATTTTCTAAACGAATTTCCAACGTGAGCGCGATATCAGTTTCTGCTATTACTCAGTTCGGTTAAAAATAGTTACACCTTTTGAAAGTTTATAAAAGCAAAATAAAAACAAAAGCGGAGACTTTTGGAACAAAAAAAAAGTAGTATTACAGTTATACGGAATTGAGTGGTGCAAGGAAAATTTTTATTAATTGTTACTTCCACTATACCACACCACACGAATAATAAGGCACGATGGTCGAAGAGAAATACTAATAAATCTTATCGGGTTATTTTGAGGAGAAAATCAAACACACTTTTAAAGTCGTTATGCCTCGGCAAATATCGTGTTGTTACATAAGATTAATTTTCAACAGTTTAAGTTATTTTTCACATGGCAGAATTTGTGCGGCCAAACTGACACGAGATCTTCAAGAATGTTATCGGTTGAAAGCGAATAACTAATCCACCCTACTTTACTTTCCCTTGTCGCCGTTGGGTATAAAAATCTATTTGATTTTACTGTTCTTGATAGTACTTCTTCTGCAGACTTTTGTAGTGCATGTTGGTCGGTGTTATTGGGATTTTGTAGAAAGTTTTAGAGTCGTGCTATATAACACATCACTCAATAAATTGACTATTAACGTTCGCATATGATTTCAATACTTTTTTCATACTATCAATCACAACTTCATAATGTTACAATTTAGAGTTGCTTTAACGACAAACAAATTTCAAATTTCACGTTGGTTGGGGTGAAGCGTTATAGATATAATTTCTTATTATGCATAACTCTTTCTATAATGAATAACTTACGAGGCAATGAAATCGTTTCTCTGACACTTAAGTATAATTGAAAGTGAACTTCGCCTAAAAAGATTTTGTCTAGACATGTTTCCCCGGAAATTTCTCATCACCTGGCTTACAGGATATATTAAGTTTCTGCGGAATTTAGAATAAATTTTTTGATTGGATTTAATCTTATCTGCCTGTCTGTCTGTCTGTCTTTCTATCTGATGTCTGTCTACCAATCTACAATCTGTTCAATGTAAAGATTTAACTTTTGAGTTATTTTGACGAATAAAGATGGATTGGTTTGCGGCTATTCTCCTTGCTTATCTTGGGCTTATCTTGGAAAGACTTTTACATGGAAGAGCTTTGCAATTTCAAAATTTATCGCCAAAAGGCACTAGGTATTAGTATTTCGGCGCAAATAACCGCGCTGAACACTTCTGATCAAATGAATAAATTTTTTGAGTACTCTTGCATATAATCATTCCTGATGACAAATAAGCCCGTTTAATTTTCAATATTTTATTATGACAACTGGTCCACAATGACAATTAGACATAAAAATTCATTGTGCAGCATTTGGATTATGTAGGACACTTTTTTAAGTTTCAACTCATATGAGGGTTTTCATGAGAGACAATTTATTTTCATATTCGTTTATGATTTTTTGAAACTTTCTGTCCTCGAATACCTAAAGTTTCGATTGCTGCCCCACCTCTACAAAATCATTCGATCCCAATCGCCCAACACTTTAATGCAACAATTTTGAAGATCAAATAGGCACGTCATTATGTTGGTACCATGTATTTTTAGCTCTTTAGCTGAATGATTTTTCATAGTCCATAGTATTGCAATGCGGATGAGGTGATTTTAAAATCCTTTGAGGGGTTTTTTGCATACGTTTGGAAGAAAATTGCCGTCAGTCCTAAACACGTAAACTTCTCTTATTCGTGACGGGGAATAATCATTAGTAGGGGCATTATAGAGCAAGCTGATTACATCAATAGCCCTTAAGTCGAATTACACATATACTTATGTTATAAAATTCTTTGTACATGATGATACAATTACATCCCTGGTAGTTGTGTTCGCTGCTTTATAATTGCAATAATAATAATAATATTAATCCAATCTATTCTAAATAAGCCAGAAAAATAAATTCTAAGACTAAAGTCTTAAAGCGTTGGCATCTAAGACTATCCGCTTTATTGAAAACTCTACCGTATCTGAAATTTTAACCCACGACCATTGAGTTGTTAGGCAAGATTCTTTGCCTATGGCTAATCACGCGCGTTAGTAATAGTAATAATTATAAAAGAACTGATATGATATGATATGAAATGAGGTTATAATGCAAAGTTAACGTAAAAATACAATTAAATAGAACTAAATTCGGGTAGTGCAGATCAATTTTTGCAACAATCTACTATATAAATGGTCTCATGAAATCTTTATATGACAAAAAAGCCTTATTCTTATTATTTTAGTAAGTTTTGGTAAAATTACGGCACGTCATTTAACATATTGGCCCCTCTCCCATATATGGACTGCCGCGAAAAGTATGCTTCTACATAGAAAGAAGACATAATTAATGCTATTGTATATTACGAAAATAAGAATTTTGATAGAGGCACAGTAGGATACCGTATCTAATGGTCGGCCTTGATCGAGTATGATGCTTTTACTGGGTTCTTCTCTTACTTTATTGCTTAACACTAATTCCAGGTATTTAAAGTCGCAATTAATTATAAATTGATTCCATTTATCTTTTCACACATCTATCTACCTATCTATCTATCTATCCATCCAGCCATCCATCCATCTATTTATTCATCGATCAATTATCACGTCTATCCCATTAAAAGAACGAGAGAAAAAAGAAACGAAAACTAAATTATTATGTCTGTGCAATCCGATCACTCCGGTGTGCTATGCTTTGCTGACTCTTACATCTAATTACAATGTTTTTAAGCATTTACAAAAAGAACACATCAACATAGATGTACACTTAAATCAATTTGACTGCATATGTATTTCTGGACATTTGCATTTATTACAATAATGATAATAAGCACAACAAAACAATAACAAAAACAATAATATGGACAAGTGTCACTTTCATATTTTCAATTAATGAAAACGTAACGTGAGCAAAATACTTATTGCAAATAATGAATATGTGTCTGCGTGCGCATGTGTGTATATGCTTGTGCGCTTTTTACAGTGTTTCTAAGAATGTGTAGAAACCGCAAAAATCTAAAAATAAGCACAAAACTTTGCATACATGCAACAAATATTGTAATTTTTCCTCTTTTTTTTATGACCGACCATTTGTAGACAAAGGTATAATTAATTAGTAGCAATAATTACAATAAATAGCACAGAGATAAGACAACAAGTAACAAAAGGTTTCCATATTCGTCTAAAAGTGTACATCGACTGATTATCTTTTTTACAAAAATTAGCCGATAACTACTTCGTATTTAAAATGTTGACACACTCATGACACGAGCGGGAAATGGGGAATTGTTTGGATCCATCATAAATCCATGTGCAGATCTCTTATAAACTTAGACTATTAAAATTCGTTTTCAAAGTAGTTCTCTTTTTCGTTTCCCAGAAAAAATGTAGTGCGACTTTAATTTTTATATCCTACACAACATGTGGTACAAGGGGTGTAACGAAAATCCAGGAGGACTTAAGATAGATCTGCCGTTAATTATGCCAGTCGATTCAGAATCATGTTCGGAAGTGATCTAAGGGTGCCTAATTGTCTGTCCGTCTGTTCATATATTCTTGCGTTGAATTTAGAGGTCGCAATTATTGAGATATTTTCATGAAACACCGACACGTTCTGACCCAACGACGAAACCTATTAAAATCGGCTCTTCGATGACTTCCCCTATAAAGCCTTATTTCAAAAAGTCGGTTTGCGAATAACTGCATTAAGCAAAGCAGTCTAGATTATTGGATGGAGTGCCGTCGGCCACTACATCAGACATATGTGCCTTCAGCGTGATAGCTAGAGCCATCTATGGGGTCTTTGTTACATTTGCATTCTTCTTTTTATTATTCAGTAATCAGTAGAAAGATTATTTGCGCTTTAGATGTCGTGTGATTCTACTACCACTTTTTGGTTTAATCAGAAAAAGTAATATTTTCAGCGGTTCACAATTTTTTGGTGCAGGATACTACTTACTCCTACTTATATTATGAAAACCTTATCCGGAGAACTTATAGCGCTGTATACGCCTTAAAGGTAGTTAGTACTCTTGCAAGAAGAAATAAAGTTGAATAAATTTTTAATGGGCAAAGTAACAGTCATTTCTCCGTAAAATTCGTTGTAGGCGTTAAATTTAATCAAGGTTTTGTTTTCAACGGCATCGAAGCATCTTAGCTCCGATCGTTTCGATTATAACATCCCGTCCACATGTGTTATTTAAGTTTTTGTGAGTTTGCGATAGGCTCTTCACCTTTTCAAATTTATTAGAAAAAGCTGGTTCCAGACATTGAAAGCATACATTGTCACCTTCATTTTCGGAATTTTCGCCCTAATTTCAAGTTTTACGTAATACACGGTATATGAGACCAAAAAGGCAAAGAAAAGACATAACAGAGATCCAATGCTATTGTACCCCTTCCAATACATTGAAGCTATTGCAAAGATATTTATAAACTCGCACATTGAAATTCATTGTTTAACATTGTTAAACAAATAGTAAAAGTTAAAATATTTTGATATTTGCATAATTACATAAATTTGTTTTGCTTCTTATTTTTATACACTACACCTACACTTGCGGCACGAGAGTATAAGAAGTTTGTCGGGAGTTGGCGGTAGAAGGTGAGTTGGACCCTCCATTCCTGCCCATCCAACGGTAGGTTCAGAATCACTTTGTGAATCGATCTGGGCTTGTCTCACGGACTTGTTTTCTTGTGTTCCACCTTTAGTGTGCTTGATGAGATTTGGCACGCTGGCGTATTTTGACCCAACGCTCGTTCGGACCGCACCGCACCTCTTTAACGCTCCATTTTGCAAAGCTCGTTATGTATATATACGTAGGTATGTAGGGTATTTGATGGTGAACCGTGGCTAACTATAGCGTTTTTAAACTTGTCTACAATATTTAAGCATAAATAATATGTCTCCCTGAGAAATGATTGAGATATTTGTTGGTTGCTGTTATGGAACCTTGACAACCCACCATTTTCGCCTTAATGATCTCACTAACAAATTATCGGTAATCCTTCAAGTGAGTAGTTTACGTAATACGATATAAAAGACGGAAAATCTCTCTTGACGAAAAATCTGTCTAATACACGGATGGATTTTGTGTATGGACGACATCATGTGAGTGTAGCGCTACAAATGTGGGAAAATATGAAAATTACTACTAAATTAAAATATTAGCATAAAAACCTGTTGCATGTTTTATATGAAAGACATGTCTCTAAGTCTGATTAGTGCAAACTTAATAAATGTGTATTTGTGTCTCTCCTTTTTTTTGTACTGCTTTTTTTCTGCAATTATATTAACTACTGATTGACACTATAGAACCACCCACTTTACTTTTGAAGTACATATCTTTTGACATTGCAATTAAACTGACACGTTTGTGCTCATATACATATATAAATGGCAGACTTTATACCTTCAGGCTTAATAACACTCGTATGTGGTTATACTTGAGTGCTACATGTATAACGCTGTGTATATCTCCTAAGTATCTAAAACTTATAAACCTGATACAGAAACATCGACGCCGTCACCCTGCTGTAATGTAATTTAATTAAAGTTTTAATTTATAGTGAGCTTTGCAATCTATCACATGATTATGATTTCTTTCCTGGTTAAATGCAAGAAAGAAAAAGGAGGAGACGGAAACAGAAACCCTTGTGATGATGTGTAGAGCTCGGATTTCATTTGCTAAACGCCTGGCTAACCCAGTTACGCTCACAAAAAAATACGAGAAAATTTATATATATATATATGACATATAACTAACGGCGTGTCGTATCTAACAGTCTCGCAGTGCGTTAGTATTGTTCTTTTGTGCGTTAGTCTGCACCTATGTATCTATTATATCCAACCTATTATGTGTTTAGTTTACTATTGCCATTTCTTAAAACTAATGTGATTTATTTCTTACTTGGTGTATTGCTTTCCGCAGCCAATTGACTCACTCTTGTGGTTCCTTGCATTTTATAAACCCCTTCATATGTTTTCTTTCGGATTAATTCACTTTATTGACACCAACATTTGCAGGTTCTTCTGTTTATGTATATATCCCAGTTTTTAGGAACTCACTTATTTTAGTTATATTGCCCTTTTTCTAGGTTTAAGTTTTAACATAAGAAATTTTTAATAATACATCATTAGTAGGACTGAGGACTGTTTTTTGTGAAACGTTTAATATTTAATAATAATAATTTGAGGGTTAATTTCCACTTTTAATGATACCTTTTTACTTAGGCTTAAGTTTTAATTTCCAATAATGTGTTTTCATTTGGGGTTGGGGTTTAATGTCAACTTTTCACAAACTTTTCTTTCATTCTTACTTTCCTGGTGTTTAACATTTAAAAATAATTATATGTAAAATCATTTTATTCGTCGTACATTCATTCAACAAATTTATACGACTTTATTTACAAGTAAAGCTAATATATTAAAATTTACTTTAATTATTGATAATCATTTTGTCAATTTTGCACTAAGCGGCACCCTCAGCACTCTGACTACTCTCGTTGATCTCCTTTTTCTTTGACCTCTTGAAGCCAATTTTATTGCCAAATTGCCCTTATGCCATACAGACGGACTACGGACTTTGTTCTCTTTTCATTATTCTCTCTCTAAATAGTGCTACCATGTGAGCGGAGAATTATAGAAAATTATTATTATAGAAAAAAAAAAATTAACGGAATTCCGTTGTTATGAATAGCGCTACTGTTTTTGATAAGATCATGGATAAAGGCGATCGAGAGAAGCGTATATACGCGGACGTTACACCCTATAATTTTAATAGTTAATTGTTGCTCAATGCAATAAAACCATTAAATTAAAATTTGCATCGAATTAGAGAAAACAAAAAGGCTTTTAAACTGAAAAATGGCTAATAAAAAGCAGTTTCTTAGTCAAATTTTATTGTGCCAAACACATGATTAATTGATTAGTTTTCGTTTTTTTTTTTTATTTCCCTTGTTTTATAGAAAAAGAAAGAATTGACTAAAAGAAAACAATGTCAACAGCGGAGTGTACGAATTAATTGATAGTTAGCACTTCAACATTTTTATAATCTCTTTTATGGTAATACGTTTTAGGTAAACTAATTCTATCATTGAGCTATGTAGCGTAGGATAGAAACGCGGACGACGATGACAGATTTATAGGACGTCTTTGGTCATCGTGAAATTTTCTGATAAACCAGCTTCTTTGTCTCTCTTTATCTCCGCTTTTCTTTTGTGTTCCTTTCAATATCTCTCCGCCTCTTCCCCAGATGGGATTTCCATTCGTAAGTGTTTTTCATCACATTCATGATAACTCTGAGCAATCTGTTTTCCTTCTAACTGTTCGCTTTGTTTGTCTGGCCCTCTATGCGTTTTTTTTTTTTTTTCGTAATGACTTCTTTCTTTTACTTCTCCATTCGCCTTTTTCAACACTTGAGTTAATCCATCCATCCGTCTTCCGTTTTATCTATGTTTTTGCTAACAAATCTCCATATTTGTCTTAAGAGTTATTCGATCCGTGCGGCCAATTCTCTCTATGCACTCACCTCTTCATCTAATTCTAGCTTCTTTGAAACCATTATATCGTAAGAGTTACTCCACTCATCTGGCCTTCATTTTATCTATAGTTTCACGTACTTGGCTCTATGGTTGTCTTAAAGGTTAATATATTTGTCCGTCTACCCAACTTGTCTGTTCGTTGCCTTATCACGTTTATCAGCCCCTCCATCGATTAAGAATTTTTCCGTTCGTCTGCTTGTCCTTTGTCTAATTTTTCGTTCATTCATCTTTACATATCTTGGCCGCTAAATGCGCTTGTCCCACTTAGCATTTTCGTGTCCACTCGTCTATGTATTTCTGTTTCCATTTCGTAATTGGTTGTTCTCCCTATTAACATATTCTTCTATCTAACTCTTCTGAGATTGAATCAACTGCGCTTCTGTTTTTTCATCCACCTGCCGCATAGCCAAGTAGATAAGCGTTGCGGTTACTAAGTTGATGTCCGCGGTTTCAAATCTGCGATGGCTGTAGCTGCAGTAAGCGCTCAGTCGACAAACACATAATGCTCACCATTGGGGCAAACAAGAAATATCCCTTTGAGTGAGCGGTAAAAAACCGTCCGTCCACCGATTCTTCCCTCTTTTCGCATACTTTTCTCCATCTGAATTTATCTGCAACAGTCACTTCGAGTAACAACCACGTTTTTTATGACGTCTTTATCGATAACGTACAACCCATTCGAGATTTAATGCAAATATTCTTTAAACCTACATAAAAAACCGATTAGCTGACAACTTCCATTAAAAATAAGAAATTCCGCAATTTGCCTAGAGTGATAGGTATCCAATATTCGTTATTTGTCCCTAATATAACGCTTTTCTTTGATTTTTTCTTTTCGGATACAAACTAACAAAATATTTTGAATAAATAAATTAGTTCAGAAAAAGCTATAAAATTAAAATTTACCTTTCATCAGTTAAGCGTACATTCAGTCAGCCAGTTTAGAGATACACAGATACATGTCCGCTCGAATGCATGATATATATACTCCGACAGTGGCTTATTTACATGTATTGTATAGCGATTAAGAAAAACAACAATAATCTGGGTTTACGACTAAAATTTTAATTTTTTTTTAAATGTTCGATAAACAATTTGCATAAATTAACAACGTGAGTAATGCTTACATAGATACATACGTACATATACGCATAATAAAGTTGATAATAAAGTAAATGCTGAAAAATTTTATTGATTGTTATGCATAGACACACTTTTAGGTATAAATTGTAGCGATTACCTGTGCATGGTTCTGCTATGCATACAACCGTAACTTTGTGATTTATATCTGGTCATAAATAGCAGAATGCGGTGTCGAAAGCTATTTTTTTTTTTGCTTTTATTAGAAAATTCACGCTATTTTATTGACAAACATTGATCGAGTACTGATCATCATCTATAGGTTAAGCATTTTTTACATCACTTTGAAAGCGTATTGAAAGCTTAATGCTTCGTCCTTATGCTTATTTGTCGCTTGTCACGGTCATAAAGCATTAATTTTTCATTACCTACAACTAAAAGATAAAAAAAGATTTTGCTTTGATAAGCCATTCTGTTATCTCAGCAGACTGGACTGGGAAGTGGTATGAAAAATTCATTGACGAGGTATCCTGAGCTGAAGGTGGAACTAGGTACTAAAGTTTCTCGTATTCGTTTTCTACAGTTTCCTTATCAATTGATTGATAAGCTTTTCAAAAAGAGACTCGTCTTCCGGGCTAAATAATTAGCGACTATTGCCAGTGGTGTTTGCGTTGTAATTTTTTTTGAGCTTGGGCAAATTTCTCTGGTCTAAAGGAAGTTCAGAAGCGGGCATTGGACACCAATGAAAGCTCTTATTGCTTCTTAACAAATGACCCCAAATTGAGTAATACCGGTGAGGAATTTTTTCCTTAAGAAAAGCAAAGAAAGGAAAGACGTTTAGGGCTCTCAACAAGTTCGAAATGTAAATAGAAAGAAGTGCTGAAATGAAATGCTCACGGCATCCCCAAGGTCTCTAATTGTCAATCGAACGGTTTTCGAGCAACAAATCTTTGATTTCATTGAAGCAGTTTTCTTCGGCGGATGCTGACAGTTGTTCGTGTCACTCTTCGTCTTGGACTTTCCCGGCTTTCTTTGAAGTCTTAGTCTTAATCTCTTAGTCTTATCCCACCAAATGTTTTTTAGAACATCCTCAACGTTTCTGCCACAGAATATTCTTTCCGAAAACGAAATTTAATGGAAATTTTTTCCTCGATAAAATCAGCCATAACGAAAATCTCAAAACTCACTTTTATACATTTAGAAGAAATCTACAACAATTGAATGTATTGCCCTGAAACTGTATATGGATATCAAAGATAGTACTGCCAGCAAAAAAAATAATTACGCGATCTCATGGTACTTGCAAGGTTTAAATGGAAAATTCACCTTATTTTTCGATCACAGCAGAATATTTAATGGTTTTTTTTTTATATATATTTAATATACAGCATTATCGGCTTTTTTCATTTCAGGCGGAATACTTACGACGATTCGAAAGGAAAATGTTTATAAAAATCTGCGCAAATACGAAACGTCCGCGGATTACTACTAGCATTAGGAATTCTAATAATATAAATATGCCAACATTAGCGGACGCACAAGCAACAACAAAGACAACAACAGCGACAACAGCAACAATACGAACAATGTCAACAATAACAATACCAAAAGCGACAGGAAGATCGTCAACGTCATCAGTACCATTAACGTTATTCACGTCACCAACAACGATGTTGATGTCGGCATTATCAACACCTTCAATAACTCATCAAACAACAATTGAATTCAAGCCAAGAAAATCGATCGCTGATCAAACAGTGTTCGTACGATGTCAAAAGTTGAAGAAAAGCAAACAACAGCAAAAACAACATAATTTGTTAACTTTGTTACGATTGAGGACAGTGCTCATAATGATATTAATGATGATGAAAAATTTAACATCAATAATAATGACGACAATATTAACGTACAAAAAACCAACCACTCATAGACGAAGTGTTAGTGGTTTAAATGAAACAATCACCGATGGCTGCAATAATGATGACGATGCAACTGCATTCACAGCTGCAACTGCTGGAACTGCTGCTGCTTCTAGTACTAGTGTCGAAGCTGTTGCAAATATTTATAATAGTAATAGAGGCTACGTGTTATTGTCATATCTTGTGGTATTACTGGTTGTCTGCATTGTCAACACTTCATCGGTTGAGGCTGCTGAAAGCTTACTTGGTGGTAAGTGTATGAATTGCAAATGTTAAACATTTAGAAAAGTAACAAAATAAAGCTATGTAAATGTGTATATATATATGTGTATATACATATATATATATATATATATATATATATAAAAGAAAATATCAGCAAAAATATTGCCGATACATATCCGATACTTATACAATAAACACATGCATACTCTATAGCCTGTTAAGCAAATATGTACACAGAGTTTATTAAATACAGTACTCAAGTTGAACTAAGTTGTGTAGACAGTAGACAGACACGGTGTCTATGCCGTAGATATAGATAACGATATGGATGTGTTTCGTAGCTTTCAAGCACCTATAAACAACAACCAATAGCAATAACGACAACAACAACAACAACAACAACAACAACAACAACAACAACAATAGCAACGACAATTATAACAACAACAGCAACAATTATAACAGCAAACTGAAAGCCACCACCGCTAGCAACATCATCACCATCATTAATCTTAAAAAATTATTTTGGCTTATGTGCTTAAATATTCATATATGTGCACATACGTACACAAAACATACACACACTATTTGCATATATATATACACACGAATGTAAGTATGCATATATATAAACTATCGTATAATATGTTGCGTACCGTTTAATATATGTTTTGCGTTGCGCGTGCGTTTGTGGTTGCGTGTGTCTAACGCTAAAGTAAACATTTCTGTTAACCAGCGTAAAATAAATTATTATTACCCTGTTTTCTTTTCTCACTTCGCTATTTTTTTCGTCTTTTTGTTTAATAAATCTGTGTCTTATTTGCCGCCATACAAAGTTTTCAAGGTAAATAACTTCAGATAGTATACATATATACATACATACATATGTAGTATATATGTAAACGAGAAAGCATATTTATACTTATATACCATACCGTAGTATATCGTAGCCATCATCATCGCTATCACTGTGTCTAATAGACTTATATTTTAGATATTAATTTACCCGACAAATCAACAGACATCGTAAAATCAATACATTTTTTATTGGTTTTTACGGTTTTAGCTTTGCGGTCTCTTATATATACATATATATTATGGATATGAATATTAAAAATCAAACCAACTGCCAGAGATATTTACGTGCACAGCGTGTGCCGCGTAGTTTGGCAACATATTTCCAAGAGTATATCAGCTCACAACAGTGATAGGTAAGAAAGTCAGACAGGCAATAGACAAATTGCCAGATGGAAGAAAATAATGTAAAACGCAAATGCCCAGCAACTAGCATTTTGGTTTTCATTAATAATTCGACCATAAGCTTACGCTTTAGATATTGGCACTCCGCAAAAACTACACGAACGCTGGGGATGTATGTAAGGTCCGCAAAGACTTAAGACGGGATCTCAGATCCTTTATTATACGGGTCGATTCAAGCTTGTCCGTCGGTCGGCTTGCTTATCCGTCTGACATCTGTCCATACACTTTTCTATTCAACCTTTCGAAATCTTATGCACTACAGTTTATACAAAAACTTAATATAACCTGCACATCGTCGGAAAGGCTATTAATAGAGGATTCATGCCGTACTAGTTTCATTTTTTCGCAGGGCATAGTTTGCCCACAGTGACTTTTCAAACTTTGCTTATATGTTCGCCTACATTATATTAAGTACGATCATTTTCGAAGTCCCATTAAACTATTCTCCGAGCAAAACTTATGCATACCGTTGGAAAGGCTATTAATAGAGGATTCGTGCCGCACTAGTTTCATTTTTTCACAGGCCACGGCTTGCCAAAGTAACTAAGCGAACTTTCGCTTTATCAACCTCATTTAAGACATAGCGCAAAAATATTGTCCTTTCAAAATTTACTAAAGACATGATTCTTTTATAAAATTTTGAAAAAGAATTCTCGAAAAGTTACTTTAACATAATTCTTGCAACGGCAGACCTTTGTGAAAAATTATTGGTTTGGGTCTTTGCTAGTAATATTTAAACATAATTTTACGCCCTCATTAATTTCATAAAAATTTTATTATTTTGCAGGTCCGTCATAAAAGATTAGAAACTAGACTTTCTCTCCATTTAAGGGCTTGCTATTCATGATAACTTCTATATATTTTAAAGTCTAAAAAATAGGCCTACCTGATCCAAATTCCCTAACGGTAATTTTCTTGCTAACTTGTTACTATGGGCCAGTTTTTATCATAAAATATTAAAAACTGAATCAGTTTCTGAAGGGCTTATTATTAATTATGAGAAATCCTATATGGAGTGGGGTCCAAGAAGTAGAACCATGTTGTTCATATTTCTCTCGCTTGAAATTATTTCTGAAGAAATTTTCATCATAAAACATTAACAATTAAGCCCTTTTGGGATATAAGAATACTTATATCCAGTGGTATCCAAAAAATAGACCCACACGGTCTAAATTCGGTAAGGTTTATTTCTTTGTCAATTTGCTATTATGAGCCAAGTTCCACCGTGAAGTATTGGAAATTAGACCAATTTACCATATAGGAGTTCGGTTTTTGCCGGCGCTACTGTATGAGAAGAGTACCCAAGTTTTCCATTGCAATTTAAAATGTCCAAATACAAATACTCGGCGGCCTTTCAAAATATTCAATTAATGGGCCACATCTCCCTTATAGTTCTCATTCTATACACTCAAATTGAAGAGTATATGCATATGTCCATTCAAATTTCAGATTTCATAATTAACAGAAAAAAAAAAAAAAAAATTGCCAGATCAATTTTGCAGACCAGTTAGATTTTTAGCGTCCTTGAACGAATTTTCGGTTTTTAGTAATGGTTGTAAAGTTCCTGAGAATTGGATTCGCCGCAAGCTTCCCTGATCAGAGAGAACGATATTACAAAAAAAAAATATTTAGCACACGTTTCCACTAGTTTCATATGAAGGAAGCAACTTAATTGTTACCATTGCAGAGGGCATTAGAATCAAATTTATGCGAGCTGCCTATCCCTGGCATTGTTCAATATTTGTATGAACTCTACTTGAATCCCAATTCCCTTACACTTTGTATAATCACGTTTGTGTGTTGATAATTCAAACATAAGGTATTTGTGTTT
Organism: Glossina austeni; assembly: GCA_000688735.1. Classification (NCBI taxonomy): domain Eukaryota; kingdom Metazoa; phylum Arthropoda; class Insecta; order Diptera; family Glossinidae; genus Glossina; species Glossina austeni. The sequence goes on along the minus strand of KK502427.1, from coordinate 553,652 downwards.
TCTTTTTTTTTTTTGCATTCGAGCTTAAATTTCTTATGATAAAAAGGCCTGAGCAGAACATAATTAACCGAGTAGAACGGACAAGTATGACAAATTTGTTTAGGATCCCTCCTCCTTTTCTACAGACATTCATTATTTCACTAATTATCTTGTGATTATAGGTTATTTATTTTGTCGATTATGTTATAGGCATCACACATGCGCACAGTCGTACACATGCTCGCGAGCTAACAAAAAAAAAAAAAACGCGCACACCAACAAAGATAAACTTAAATGAGTTTATTATTACTTATGCACACATGCATAGACTTAAACTGACAAACAAAAACAGGGGAATGATTAATGATATAGCGCCAGGGTTAAGAGTGAGGTTGCATTTTATTGCTTTTATTGCTGTCGTTGTTTTTGTTGTAGATGTTGTTAAATTTCTGTGTGAAACGTGAAAGAGCTAAGGGTTCATACATTGTTCCTTTCTTTTACGAACTTTGAACAAAGAACAACACAGATAAATATCTCAAACTAAAAACAACAACAACAGCACGAAAGTCTAACATGTGAAAAAAAAACGCAGAAATGAAAACCAATAAACATACAACCGAAAATACAAAAGCAAGAGAACAGCCGCTACCGCCTGCCAAAGCAACTTAATCATCTACATAAACAGACTAAGCAATCAAACAGGCAAACAGGGAAGCAAGCAGACAGGTAGACGGACAGACAGATAGACAAAGGAAACGACAAGCAATATAAACATGCCGGCAAACAGGCTTTATTTGTACTGCAAGAAAACAAACTAAAGCCGATTGTTTGACTCATGTACACGTTTTTCATTTGGAGATGAACTTTGTGGTCTACTACATCCTATCACAACGAAGGTGGTCCAATTTATATACATTTCTTTAAGTTTTACTTAGTTCTTTTTCTTTCAGTTTTTTGATTATTAATTTATTGTTACATTATGGAAAATGTTTCTAATTGAAATTTACGAAGAAAAGCTCCAAGCGTGTATGTATATAAATTAAAATTTCTCTAACCTTAAATAAAAATAAAATAAGTTATTTCCATTCCATTATATTCCACTACTTTTAACTTAAAAAGAATCAAACGAATGAGTACTTGGTAATTATACATTGTCGTGGCCGATTTTTTTCACTTTTGTTGAAATACTTTACATTGCAGGCAATCCGAAGATTACCTGTGTGTTTATTAACACCTACACAAAAATCTTTACACATTTTATTTACTGGTGGTTAAAGCAAAAATCTAAAGCATAATCCAAATTTCTATCAAAAAAATTACCCGGAAATAATTTAAGTTTCGTTTTTCTGTTTGATTGATATTACTAACTATTAACGACAACGGTGTAGTGGTCGTAGTGTAAGTTATTGTGAAGGCAATTTTATTGCAAGTTTCTGCACTTGAATCACTTTTCGAGTTGGACAAGGAGACGAATTTCGGTTTCAACAAATTAAAAAAATGAAGAGTAAAAACATTATGCTGGGCCAACTTCCACAGTTATTCATATAATGACTTTTCGAAAAAGGTGGCCGATCCGAACCATTTTCAACACAAAATTCTAAATCGATTTAACCATATCCGTCTGCCCGCCCGTGTAGTATGTGTTGTAAACATTCTCCTGGCCGCGAAATTCAAATTTGGCAGAAACATTGGAAGTTTTTGCCCGCAGATTAATGTTGATAATTAGCCAAATCGGTCGAAGGACATGCCCACATCACCACGTAAAGCAAACACAGCTCAGTTTTTCAAAAGGAATGGGAAATTGGTTTTTTACTTATTACTCATAAACCATAACAAATAAATGTACAAATATCTGAACGCATATTCTATGGGCGATGTTGTAACATTTGTGAACAAAAATGAAAAAAATTGACCGCGCCTGCTAAATATTATAGTGTATAAAAATTTAACAGTTTTTTCAATACCTTTATAATGCGCAGAAAGAAGGTTCAAAAACCGCATAAAGTACAAAAATTTTTGTCCAGTTTTAAATTTGGAATGCATCTAAACATGCCCGTCGATTCTTCTGTCCATCTGTCTGTCCGCGCCACTGTATAGGTCCTGAAGACTTTCTACTTAGCGAGCACTCAGCTTCAAAAGAAATTCCTTATAGCAGTGGTTTCCAACCTTTCTGTACCGGCGCCCCCCTTTTTAAAAAAAAATTAATACGCCCCCCTTTAAAAAACAAAAAAAAAACCGAAACAATCAGATGCTTCTGTTTACTGTAGTTTGGCCCGAGTAAGCACGAGAATAACCGGGATGTTGCAAGTGTTTATCTTTCGATTCCACGCCCCACCGGTACTCGGCTCCAAACGCGAAAGCGAGATATTTCGATTCGAAGAAGAGTATGAATTGGATGTTTTAACATTTGTACACCAAAAATCCGCGGCGAGGATTGTGGATTACGTATACTGCTGATTCATTTTTTTGACACCTATTTGACTTTTTTGGTTTGTATTTGAAAATGATATTTTGGAAACAGCTACATGCTCCCCTTGCAACAGTATCGCGCTCCCCCCTAGGGGGGCGCGCCCCACAGATTAAAAACCACTGCCTTATAGTGTCATGCAGTAAGTTTATCTTATCCGCTTTGCAAGCATTTGTCTCAAGTAAAACCCACTCTTACGTATTAGAAATCAGATCTTTACTGTATAGCCTCGAATCTGATGCATTTTGTCTTCATTTTCTCCGGGTGCCAGCCACATGGGCATTCTTGCCTACACCACTGCCACCACATTTTAATGATCATGCTCTAATTTCTACAGATTTGAGAGTAATCGACAAGAAAAACTCACTACAAAAAACAACTATTTCCACAAATAAATAAAGGTCCTTGGTTCATCAATTGCGGGCTCAAAGGTGACATTATTTGCCTTATTAACAGGCTGATGTTTAATCACACGAGACGCAATGACCATTTATTCAACATTAACACAGTGAATGGCCATAAAGGATTTTGCAATCTCCACATCATATTCTATTTGTGTGTGTGTTCGAATATTGCCACTTCTGTCCACTTGCCAAATTATGAATCTACTCTCTTTGTCTTCTTTCATATGACACTTTATAGTCATGCGCTACATCCTTTTGAAAAAATGTTAATTTTTTCAAAAAATGCATGTCAATAAATTGCTTGATCTTTCGTAATTAAGATGGAAAAATTACCCATAAATTAATGTTCGCAAGGTAGAGAGAAGAAGTATTCCTCAACTTTCTTTTGATGGGTGGATCATAGATAGAATCAAAACTAAACAGTTCATCGTTTAGAACTAAGACAGATTGTTTAGAAGGTTACCAATTCTTATGGATCAGTTCAAGACTTTTTGATTTAGCTTTTTCAACATACGGATTTGTTTGGAAAGTTTTCGCGAGATCGTTTTTTTTTTTGTTCGTGCGAAATTCGACTTTATCTATTAGTTTAGTTTCCTTTAAAATGATACAATAAGTTCAACTGTCCTCTAAAATGTTGATAGCCTTTTTATAAAATCGTTCAAATGGCTCAAAATACGCTTCAATGGCTCAAAATACGTTTTCACAATGACATCGTCATTCAATCCAAATCTGTTCTACGTTAATATAGAATAGTCATTGGTGAATGAGGTAGCACATCAAGTCTCTATTTATGCAATTTTGCTATCGTAGTCATCAATTGCTAAGTCGGTGTTTTTTGGTTTCATGCTGAGCCAACGTGGTATCCAACGTTCGATCAGCTTTTTCAAGCCCAAATCTTGACTCAACAAGTGTTTTTTGGACATGCTTATAGCCTCTTCAATCCTTCTAACCTTAATTCGATGGTCGTCCAGCATCACTTGTTGAACTTCGGCGATGTTTTCGTCAGTAATTACAGTTTTTTGTCGTCTCGAACATTCATTGCCAATCGTGGTGGTACGGCCAAATTCCCATTCGTTATTTTAAATTTTATCGTGGTAGATCATGGTGGAGAGCTGCTGCAGGCAACATCGAACCCGCATTTAGCTTGTATAGGCATATTGGCTTCTGAACACAAATAATTAATGATTCAATTTTCTTAATTTTTATTAAAAACAATCCCATCTACTCAGTCAAACGGAAGTGAAAAAACATCTTCGCGTTCAGGACGCCTGAAATTTTGCTGAATGCTTGCCAGTTCATACACAAACATATTTCCTAATTTTTGTAGACAAATGCTGCCAACCCCCATGCTTTGGTCGGAAACTTTTCGGCAAATCTATGTAAATCGCATCATTACTATATTTGTCTCTTATCTCAAAGGAAATTAAAGGTATTTTCATTCTCGCACTGAAAATTTGGCAAAAAAAACCGCAACTAGATCGAACATCGCAATATTCGGACACGACTTCCTTCGAATATTTTCTGTAGATAAACGTCAAACTATTACTGCGTGGAAGGAAATTTTAAGAAAAATTTTTTGGACAAAGTTAGGCCTATCCTAGAGAAAGCTTCGATAAGCAAGTTCCGCGTGGACGTTAGCTTATCGTTCAGTCCGAGAAGATCAATGAATTATTAAAAAATATATTTCACTTTTCATATATTTTCGACGAAGTCTGTACATCAACTTGCAAGAGCACTACCACGCTTTAAAGAACACTTAAAATCATGGGAATTTTGGACTGCTTTAGCCATGTCTCCATAAACTCATATTACTCCTCTCTTAAATTAATATCAACAGCTACAACTTATTGTGTATATTTTGGCGTAAATAGTGCATATAAAATCTCAACATGTGCACGATCCGGCTGTAAAGATTTTTATAACAAGTGAAGTATGAGAATGAATTGGAAATGTACAGAAACGTTTAACAGGCTTTTCTCATCAACTTGCAAACTATAACAGTTACCAATCTGAACTTTAGCGCCAATAAACTTTTGAAACTTTTTACGATCAATCCACTGACACGCCCACACAAACATGTAATTAAAAACTGTTTGTCTTAAGGCAAATATTGCTTTCTTACTGGCTGTAAATTATTAAAACAAAGAAAGTCTTTGCTTAAATGTTTAAATGAGCTTCTGGGCCCAGCCCATAAATGCATAAGTATGCAATTATTTCAATCATTAACTATGGTTGCATGTATTATTCATACCTGAAGCTAAATCGCGTTTTAGTATTTTATTAAATATTTTATTTTTCTATATAATTTTTTTTCGTTCTTTTAAATACAAAATGCGTTACAGTTTAAAGGGAAAGCATATTAAGTTTTCTGTATAATGTGTACACAGCCACATTTGGAGACATAACTAGCAACTGCAAGTAGCTAATTGAGAAAGGAGAAATGTTCTTTAACTCAACTTGATCTTAACTTAATGTAGCAATACTCATTCACTCATACTATCTAAAGCATATAAAACACCATAGATGGACAGAGTCGATCTTTGCCACATCGCCAAATACAATTCTGCATCTATATTCGTGATAAAATATCAAAAATTATACTTTGTTCTCACGTAAAGACACACTTTGCATGGTCATTACTATGCGGGAAAGGTCTAAATATTTGATCTAAGTTATCCGGCAGCCTTTAATCTGCCAAATTAATTTAATTTACCAAATTTATTTACAAAGTATATACACAATAAATAAACAAATGAATACCTTTTTCATAGAAACAGTTTTATAGAAAGAGGTTAACGAAATTAGCTCAGCCGATCCATTTTCACATCAATTTAGATTACCGGTATATTATTACTCCGGGATTTCTTTTACGACCTCTGTGTTAAAATACAATATACAATATATAGCACATGCACATACAAAGGGCAAACAAGCCGAAGTCAATTCGAAAAATGATTCTGCATCGATCTGTATAATAAACGATAGGTCCATTTTAACTCCTTCTGGTTGTTATCGTTATAAATTTTTTGCTATCAGCGGGCTTATCAATCGACCAGTCAACACAATTTTTGCATTGCATTTTTAAATAACTTTGAGAAAAGTTTGCATCACCCTTCAAATGAGGGTGTGCAAAACCCCTGGTTAAGCGTTACAAACATACAGATTACTTCAATTTTTAGTTTTTATAAGGAAAGTTATTTAATGATTTTAATCTTTTCTTGCCGTTTGCAAACTAAGCTGACTTCCTCACCTTCCGTGACTGAACACAAGAAATTATTCAAAGAAAATTAAATAAAAGTCAAATGTTTTTAAAACTTACTCATCACTTCATACCTCGAGTAATTTTACTAGCTACAGTTTCTTTTTTCAGTTTTTACAGTTTTTCTTTTCCTTCAAATTTCCCAAATCCTACTTGGCTCCCATCTTGCGAAATAAGAGATTTTTTAAATATGAAAGCAACCATGCAGGCCTAGTTCATATTTAAATGCATCCATAGGAAATTAGAACAGAACCGTAAAATAAATTAATTAAAAAATTATTCACTGCCTTCTTGACTTTTTGACTTGAAGGAAAAATTTAGTACAATATCTGTGTCAGACCTATACATAAATCCATACTGACGACAATCCATCAATATAAATAACTTTATTATGTTGATACTCTAATCAATGTAATAAAAAGCTAGTTAATTGTAATGTCAAACATCATCGCATGTAAAAGGACGAATTCAATGAAAAAAATAATTCTTAAGTTCTCATAAAGGTTCAATACTTTTTGATATATCCACTATTTGCCCTAGAGTGATGGGTATCCAAAATTCGCTTAAAGGTGACAACGGCGTTATTGCTTGTTTTAAAAATGTAATTTTCACATGCCATTCCGTTAAGGCAATATATTATTGCTGTAATATGGCGGTGCATTTAGCATTTGACAGCATTTTCAAATGCTAAAACTCATAAATTTCACTGTGAAATTATTTTTATGCCAATATGTATCTGGACATCAACTCCAAGTCTGGTCATGTTCAATTAACTGAGTTGGCGAATTTGCACAATGGCTGAATGGTTAAATGTTGTTTGATGTATTTTTTTTTTTTTTTTTGTGTAAAACTAAAGTCTAAACTGCAATTTATAGAAATACAAAAGTAAATTGGATTTATACGGAAATTTTTAAAATAAATTCTCCAAAATTTTGCTTTCATAAAAATAAATTGTAGGACCTTCTGGTGAGAGAAAAGTATGTGTACAAGCGAATTGAAAAATGCGCGGAATGAGATCTAGAAAGCCTTAAATGTATGCATGTTTAATGCAACCAATCGATGAATTTGTGTGTTAATTATAATCGAAAGAAGTGGTATTAGTATTACGTTGTATAATCGTTAAATAGCTTATCTCCCAGATGCGATAGCTAGCGGCAACTTCCAGCCTTCAGGTGAACGCTGGATTACAATGTCACTGCAATATCCATTTGTTAAATAATAGGCGCATGCATGGATTCTGATCAGCGATATCTATCAGTGCAATTGATAAAGTAATGCGAAGTATCAATCAATCAATGTACGGTTTTCCATTTAGTGTTATTGACTTATAGACACCAATCATGGATGGTTCGAAATTGCATTTTCGACATTCATCTCTTTTGTTGTATATCTTGACGAAATCCACTGCTGAAGCCCATCAAACACTTTTAGATGCTTATAGCGGTGATGCTCCATCATATTAAAATTGTTTAAAAATTGTAAAAGTGGCGATTTTGATGTCAATAACAAAGAACGAGGCCCAAGAGGACCAAAAAAAGTTCGAAGACAATAGATTGCAAGGCATATTGGATGAAAACCCAACTCCAGCTCTCAAAGAACTTTCGAACGGCTTCGCAATTAATGAATCAACTGTTTCTAGTCGTTTACATGCGGCGGGGAAGATCCAAAGGAGCATAAAACGGCTATCATTCGAATTAACTGGAAATGCCGTTTTCAAATGCTTTAATATCATTTTCTATGGCGTATTGCGATTGGCGATGAAAAGTAGATCTACTACGACAATCTCAAGCGTAAAAAGTTATGCATTGGTCCAGGAGAGCCATCCTAATTGACAACGAAGTGAAATGCACGTAGCCATAAAGTTTCGCTGTGCATATGGTGTACTGACCAGGCATAGCGCCTTCTCATTACCAATTGGTCAGGTCGATGCAGGATGGCTTAGCTGGCACGTGGTTTCGAAATGCTGGAAAAGTGCGAAAATAGATCGATGATTGGATTGTTGCCAAACAAGAATAGTTCTTTCAACATGGCATCGCCACGTCGCCAAGACGATAGGAAAAAGCGATCGCAAATAATGGAAAATTTTTTGATTGTCCGAATGAAAAAATCGAGGAAATATGATCAAAATACATGCAATCACCTAATAGTGTACGCTCTTTGCGATCGGGGTTCTTAGGGAAAACATTCATCACACGCCAAGATTTTTCTCGTGATTATAGGAAATAAGTTAGAATGGGTTTTACGTATGCATATTTAGAGCATTGAAAACCCCAAATTATGTGACACTAGACGTGTACAAAAGAAAAGGTGACTTTTCAGATTTCATGGACTGGGTACCAACATACGCTGACATTATCAACAATTTAGCATTTTTAGTTTGGTTTTGACAAAAATAGGATAATAATGTTAGGATTGTATGATATGCTTGCCGATTAAAATCTGTATTAAATATGATGTGGAAAATAAAATTGAGTGGCCCAACCTACTTAAAATGTTCATTTGTGTGAGTTTACTTGGAGCAAAAAAAAGTTTGTAAGTGCTACAAGCGCTTTACAGAAGGCCGAGAAGATGATAATGACGATGGCCGCCATGGATGCCTCAGCCTCCGCGTCAACAACCGACGAGAACGTTTAAGCAGTGTAGAAAATTGCTATAGAGAATCATCGAATCATTATTAAATAAGTTGCTGAGTATGTCGGCATGACGTTTAGCTCATGCCATGCAATTTTTTCGGATGTTTTGGGCATAAAACGTGCGGCAGGGAATGCGCCAGCTCACAAGTGTTGCATGTTTGGCCAAAACCAACACCATAATGATGCTTCAGTCACCCTTTATAACTTGATCACCTGTGACTTTTCCTCCTCCAGAACTCAAAAGATCGCTGAGAGTTTTGCCACGACTAGAACTGAAGGCCATACCTAAAAGCGCATATCAGAGGTGCTTCGAGAATTGGAAAAAGCACTGGCACAAGTGGACAACATCTAAGGGGGATTGCTTTGAAGGGGACAAAATAGATATTGATGAATAAATAAATGTATTTTCGAGAAAAATAAAAAGCACCTTTTTTTGAATACACCTCGCATATCTGAAGCCTGGAAGAGAACGAGTTAAATAATTCAGGGGGTTTTTTAGTAAAACGAGAATTCTTTTTCAAAAATTAATATTTAGAGCGCGTGGTATCTAAGGGTTGAATATTACTGAATTGGTATATTTAGACTTTATTCCCAAAATACTTTAAGCCGGTACACTGACTGACCTTTGTTCTCAGCATCCAATTATAGTAAATACTGAACAAAGAATTAGTCTAGCAGAGGATATCATCGTTGCTAACAGATAATCAACTTACGTTTACAATGTTTTCTCAGAAATAAAAAAAAAGGAGAAACTTGCAAAAATTAGATTCAAGATGATAGAACCACAATTATTGGATTTTAAACGCGATAACAAGCTTCAGTAAAATTTTCTAATTCACGTTCAAAAAGCTAATATCACTTTTAGGGATTATTTTGTAATGAGATTTTGAATGTTGGTTATCAATAAGTTGAATAGGCGGATATTGAAATGAATAACGAATGGATCCGTACACATACTACCGAGGAATTTTGTGTAAATTCGCTTTAGCAACAAGGAGCACACACCAGATTCCCCGTATACTTTATTGATATACTAAAGTTGCCGTAAGATTATGAATACTTATAGTTCCACACGACGAAATTTGTAGGATGATAGACGAATGTAGAAGGACTACTAACGAGTCCATGTCGCGACATTTCGACCATTTAATGTACGGGTTACAGCTATTTTCGCGATGCTACACACGAAATCTAGACTTTTACAGAAGTGATGTCACCGCAACGTCTATAACCTCTAAAACGATGATCAGAATTTTGACATATTTGCCTTGAACGTTTATACTATCTAAAAATAATATGAACTCGTCAACAGTGGCGACGTCTATATGACATCCGCTACACACATAATTCCGATTTTTCCAAAAACGCCTGTACACTATAAACGAATGACGGATTGTCATGAAATTTTTGCATATTAGTATTATCTAGAAATTATACGAATTTGTCAATAGTGTCGACATCTATATACTATCTTACGAACTTTTTGGGTGATAGGTTATGTATTCATAGTTACTGACAGTTTACAGATTTAAAAATTTTTGTAAACCATATGACCGTTTCAAAAGGGTGAATGTAAAATGTCGGTTTATAACTTAGTTGAAGAATAGAATTGCACGAACTTTTCAACTGACCATTTGTTTTATCTATGTTAATAGTACTATACATACAGTACTATACCTTATTTAAGAGAACTAATAACAAAAAAAAAACCGGTGACCTGGATACGCTTGCTTTTTTCAATTGTCCCAATATTGATGCTTGCAAAAATTTCGATCAGCGAGTTCTACAGGTAAAAATGGTAAAGAAATGGAAAATACCAGTATACATAACCTTTCTCTACAAAAAGTAATATATTATTACTAAACTAAACACGTCCAGCGGCTTATGGCGACGATGCTCCACAATATTCCAATGATCGGTTTTGGTTTCAACGGTTTAAAAGTGGCAACACGAATCGACGAAAAATGTCATTCTTTGGCCAATTGTTGGAAGAGTTGTTCAGGATACACTGTTGCAGTTCGAATGGGAAGTTTTGCCACATCCAGTGTACTCAGCAGACGGATGGTGCCTCCTGATTCCACCGCCTTTTTCAGACCGGTGCACCACGGCTTTGCTGATGCGCGGGTCCGTATTGAAGAATGGAAAAATGGAAGGATCGGTGCCAATACAATATAAATTCTTTCGACACGATATCACCAAGTTGTCAGAACTATAGTAAAATGTTGTAGATGGAAAATATTTTGATTAATATACATTGTATCAATTTGTCGCAATAAGTGCTTTTTTCAAGTGAAAAATGTTCAAAATTTTAGCAAGCACCTAATTCAAAATAATTAGCGGAACGACGAGAAGTCCGAAATGACTCTTTGCCCACTTAAGAAACACAGTGTTTACTAAAGACTTTTATTGCCGTTTATTTGAAAATAACTTAGTTTACTTATGTTTCATATAAATTTATTTCAATTTCTTTTTTTTCGAAATGCTTTTCAGGTGATTTACAATCGTGTTCGAATGAAGGTGAAGAAGTTCAAATCGGTATTAAAAATTCCAAATGTTTTAAATGCGCTTGTCAGGTAGGTACTCTTTTTACTTTTTATCTCTTTTGCTCTTTTTTCCTCCCTCTCCATTTATCAATCTGTCTTTTTCTCTCTCTCTCTCCCTCACTCTCTCTCTCTCTCTCCTTCATTCTATCTTACTGTATTTTTATCTTTTCTTTTTTTTGGCAACTTTCTCTCTCTCTTTCTCTCTCTCCTTTTTGCTCCTTCCGTCAAAGTTATTGCTCTGTGAAAGAATAATTTGGTCGCGTTGCCAAATTAAAAATGCAACCATGTGCACTTCCCGCATGTGTCAAACCTAGCTAAAACAATGACACATTTGTACATATCTACAGCCAGAAACTCCTTTCTGTTTTCCTCTTCCGAAATTTCCTACTATTCATAAGCATACGTTCATGGGATACTCAATTTATTTCTTCTTTTTCTACCCTACACCAGTTGTGATGCATATATTGGGTATATTAACTTAGTGCGGTCGTATATAACACTCATAGGGGCTTAAGATCGACTCACTTTTTATTATAGCGATCGATTCAGGATCATTATCTGAATTGATCTAAGCATGTCTGTCCGGTTTATGTCTGCCCATGTAAATCAATGTGTTCAAGCTTTTTGAGATATTTCGATTAAATTTGGTACAGTGTCGTATTTTGACCCAAGGACGAAAGCTATTCAAAAAGGTGCGGGTCGGTACACTTTTCCGACCACTACCCATATAACGTCCTATTGTGAAAAGTCATTATTTCAAAAAAATTTTCATTTTCAAAATTTCTCAGCAAAAGTGATTAAGCATTACCATTTCATCATTCTAAATTGGTATGAAAACTTTGCACCGGCTGGGGCAATTTTTGAAACCCCTCTCTTATAATGAAAACTGGTGTAATTTTCAATGGTTCATGAAGAAAATTATATCATAATAGTAATTTAACATAAAAAAGCTAAATGTACCAAATTTAGTCCTTCTCGGTCTATTTATTTGATCCCACCCTAATAAAGACTTTCACGGAAATTGACCCTTTATAGAGCAGAAAAGTCGAATTTTTAATATGTGGTGATGAAAATCGACCCATAATATTATAGTAATTTCATACAAAGATGAACTGTACGAAATTTGGACCATCTATGCCTATTTTTGAGTCCTGCCCTATGTAAGGATCAAACTTGTACTAAATTAGGTTGCGTTTCGGTCCCGCTTCCCCATAAATACGCGCTTGAAAACTTTGCCTTTATTAAGAAACAAGATATAAGTTTTGTGGTCTAGAATATAAATAAGAATTGCATTAGACAATGTGGTGTAGGATATTTAATGGTCGGATTTGTCAAACTATGATGTTCTTACTTTTTTTTGTTTTGTTTTTTTTTTGTCCATTTGATAAATATATATTTTGGGCTTTAAAGTCGTATGTCAACAACGTATAGCATATATTGTTAAAAAAGTATTAGAAATTAAATTTTGATTGTTGCTAACCTAAAATTCTTGGCAACAAACTCGCCAAAGCACACTTGACCTGGCCTTTTGCCCATTTTAACGACTCATGAAATGTAAACTTGTAACGGCGATAGAAATCGCAAAAATATGGCAGATAAGTCAAATTCGAATGTTGGATTTCATAATTGAAGGAAAAAAGTTTGCCTTTTTATATCCTACACCATTTGTGCTACGGGCATATTAAGTTAGTGCAGACGTCTGCAACATGCAGAAAAACTAAAGATAGACCCACTTTTCATTATACCGAGCAATGCCGAATCATAATCTGAATTGATCTAAGCTTGTCTGTCCGTCTTTAGTCTGCCCATGTAAATTTGCGTTCAAGCTATAGGTCGCAATTTTTGAGATATTTCGATGAAATTTGGTACAGTGCCGTGTTTCTACCCAAGAACGAAAGCTATTGAAAAATGTGCGGGTCGGTACAGTTTTCCGACCACTACCCATATAACGTCCTATTGTGAAAAGCCATTATTTGGAAAAAAATTTTCATTCGCAAAATTTCTCAGCAAAAGTGGCCAAGTAATAGTATTTGAGCATTCTAAATTGGTATGAACACTTTGGACCGACTGGGGTAATTTTTGAAACTCCTCTCTTATAATGAAAGCTGAAGTTCATGCGATAAAAAGGTATGAATTAATGCGTTTAACTGTACCAAATTT